>JAABNY020003621.1:0-10257 GCA_015164015.2 Brevimyrus niger
AGTGGGCGGGTCTTCCTACAGCCCTGCTCCCTGACCACGATGGTGGGGGGGTACTGGGGTAGTTGTCCGCATGGCGATGGGCAGTCCGGAGTGGATGGGCTTATGTCTTATTGTCTCTGTGTATGTGTCTGTGTATGTTGTGTGAGTGGGTGTATGGTCTATGTGTATGGCTGAGAGTTGTGTCTGGGTATGTCGTGTGAGTGGGTGAATGGTCTATGTGTGTGGCTGAGAGGTGTGTCTGTGTATGTTGAGGGAGTGGGTGTATGGTCTATGTGTATGACTGAGAGGTGTGTCTGTGTGTGTTGTGTGGGTGAGTGTATGGTCTATGTGTGTGGCTGAGAGGTGTGTCTGTGTGGTGTCTGTGTGGGTGGTGTGGGCCTGGGTCCGGGGCTAGCTGCTCCTTCCTGGGCTCGGCTGCCTCCTTGGCATGGTTGCTGGCCCTCCTCCCTGGGTGGTGGCCTGGGGGGGGCTCGGGCCTCCCTGGCGTAGGTGGGGCTCTCTGGGGCCCTGGCCTGTGCGGGGGTGGCCGTCCCCCTCGCGGGGGCAGCTGCCGGTCGCCTCTGGTTCTGTGGGGTTCATGGGGCCCATTTGGCTGCGGGGGCTGCGCCTGGGTCCTCCCTCGTCCTGCTGCTGGTGTGAGGACGCGGCTAACGTGGGGACATGGGGCCTTGACTCTTCCGTGCTGCGTAAGCCTTGGGTCTCCTGGGCCTGTCTCCGCTGGCCTCTGGCTCTTATGGGGTGGGGTTGTGGCCACTCACCCTTGCCATCAAGTACATTCCATGAAGAAATTCACATGCACCCAACACACTTCCACACTCCCTTCCAAGCACATGCAACAATTTTGTATGTCTGTATATCTGTTTTATTTTCTGGTTCTATCTAAATTCTGGTTGTGTCATTGTATTTATCCATTTGTGGTTGTATTTCAAATGCTGTTCTTTTTTCTTGTCTTGTTATGTGCTTCTTACGTTACTCTTGTCTTTCTTAGCCTCCCTCCCACTGTTGTCTCCCCTTTTGTTCGTGTTTTTTTCTGTTTGTTCTTGTTTTCTCTTGCCTCCTTTTTAATCTCTCTCCCTACCCCTTTTCTTCACTCATTTTCCAAATCTGTCACTCCCTTCCAGGCAGCTCCGCAATTGGAACATTTTACATGTGTTAAAAATAAAATACAATAAATATGCAAATAAAATAAATTGAACAACATGAACGGCCTATATGGAGTTTATAGAGCCCCTCATGGTAAAGCAAATATGTCTGACACAGCACTGCATTCAGACCATTATTCTGCTTGCTAAAGCTGCTGGACAGGACACATTTAAAAAAAATAAAAAAAAAAAATGTAACATGAAATTTTTTTCAAAGTAAGATGTACAGATGTTTTAAAATGAAAATTTTTCCAAGGATGTTTTAAAATATTTTTTTTTTCCAAAGATGTACATTTCTTTTAAAATTAAAGTTTTTCAGAGTAAGATGTTTTAAAATGTAACATGAAAGTTTTTCAAAGTAAGATGTACAGATGTTTTAAAATGAAACATGAAAGTTTTTCAAAGATGTACAGATGTTTTAAAATGAAACATGAAAGTTTTTCAAAGATGTACAGATGTTTTAAAATGTTCTGGTGTTATTTTTTCCAGACACGTCATACAAAAACATTTTGTTGCATGTATGCAGCGCCAGCGTTTTTGTACAAAGTTTTATGCATTCATTTTGCAAACCAGTTTTGAATAATTTTGGATAATTTTGTAGGCTCTTTATCAAAGCAGAATTTGTTAATGTAACGAAGTTTTTTATTTTCAAAGTTGCACAAGGGTTTTAAAATGTATATGTGTGTTTTATTTTTCAAACTTGTACAAAAATGTTTGTGTACATTTATTGAATTAATTTTAAAATGTAACACGTAAAGGTGGTTTATTAATCAAAATAAAAGTTGTACATATGTTTTGTTATATGTGTGCAGCACGGTCATGTTTTTAAAATGTACTGATTTTGGGGGGTGGTGGGAATAAAGCGTATTTAAAGGGGTACCTCTCGTGGAATCTACCAATCTTTACCAGCTTTTGAACCCAGAGCCACACGGAGATGGGGGCTTTTAACCGTGAGACTCGATACCTACGCATTATATCCTTACTTCAGCAATGGTCCCCATGTACCCAGTGTAGGGTCAGGTCCATCGCAAGAGAATGTCTCTGCTGTGAAAGAACGACCCAGAAGCATTTCGTATCAACGAATCTGTAACCATTCTTTCCATTCATTATATGCTGACTTTTCCAAAATTGTTTTTTAGCTGAAGCATAAAAAGCTGTAGCTTCGAGTGCACCTGGTTAATAGCATTTTATTAACCGGTTAAAAAGAGTTTCCCCAGGAACAGAGTGTTTCTACCGAGAGCCTTGTATCAGTGGAAGGCCGATTTATGCGACACGTACAACGGGCTGGAAACGTACAACGATGGGTTAAAGTATCTGCTTATGGTGATTAATGTGATAATGGTTTTGATAATTGCATTAATGAGAAATTGAACAGGTGTTCCCAATTATCTTTTAGGTGAGTGTATAATAATTATATAATACAATAGTATATAGAAATATATAAGTACTGTATATGCAAAGTATATTACCATTAGACAGGATTGAAGTGCCTTATCTACATGCCAGTAGGTGAATCAATTAGGCTAAACGTATGATCGATAAAAAAATTCTAGTAAAATTAGTAAAAAATAGGTTCAAAAGAAGTACTGTGTATTTGCAATGGTAAGCCACAGTGAGGGTATTTAAGAGCGAGTAGGAGAGACAGTGATACCGACACTGAATACATCACATATTTCCAGGTGGATCATGAAAAAAAACTCATTTTGAATTTCAATTTGTCTCATATTTTCATACACATGCATACACTGCAATGTGGTGACTACATGCACTAGGTCAGGGGTCCCCACACCTGATTTGTGTGTTTTTAATGACAGTGACTAGCAATTGGTTAGGAAAAATGCATCATGCTGAAGCATATAAGATTGTTTGGATTGTGCAGTTGATTGTATTATTATTTTATCAACAATACATTCTAAACTTTTAGTCCATGCTACTAATAATACTAACATTTACACCATACCAATTGGGTAGATATATTTGCTTGTTTACAGAATTGAACTGAATGAAGAGGGAAAAAATGGATTCTTTCTCAAACACAATATGGATCATTCTCACAAACTCATTACCATAAAATAATTTTCTTTAACTTTAAAAAAAATTGTCTTATGACAGATTCACATTATGTTATTGTCTAAAATGTTGAATTTTGCCTCTTTTGTAGTTAATTAGTTCTGGAGTAAAACAATTGACAACACAAAACAACTGAATATATGAATGTACGTCTTATTATACTAATTTATTATCTATTGTGGGTTACGTGAAGTAAAGTTTAAATATATAACAGTCACACCACATATCAATAGCATTTTTTCAAAATATTTTAGCAAGACATTTTTGTTTCTACCTGAGAACTGGGGTCCAGGCGAGTTCATAGAAACATTCGTTTCTGAGCTTTCTGCCTTTGTGAATAAATTGGAATATAGACTCTCTGTTTCCTCATCTGCTCGAACATAACGCATCTCCATTTTCCAGGGTGAATCTTCGCCGCTCTCTCCACATGTGGCACTTCTGTAAATAGCCTGGTTTTAGTTTGGTGTTTTATAGTATGACGGGCAGGAAAGGAGGGGACAACATAGATCAGCAGCGACTAACCTTTGACAAAAAACAAGCCAGGAAAAAACAGCATTTTTAAATTCAAAGGCTTGGTTTAGAAGTGATGATACAAGTTTATAAAATGTCAGTTCCTTCTGTATGCAGTGTGACTTAAATCTCAAGATATTCTAATGTCAACTGTCAGTTAATGTTACTCATGGGCTTGAATGATGTATAATGGCACTGGAGTTCTCTGCCGTAAAACAGTGGCAAAAGTTTATACCGTTTGAGATTCCTAAAATGATTAATTGATTTGCATTCAATTTAAATTAATAATTTGATATATCTTTTTTGTTGTTGCTAACATCACTCTTCTGGAGTGTGGGATTGGACCGTGTGTCTGCCTGGGGGGTCGCCAGCCGGGATCCTGAGGAGTCACTGTGTAGAGGGAGCGGCAAAGTGCTGCATCAGTGCATGCTCCCCAACCGGACAGGACTTGACCTGACCTGACACTACCTAGCTCTGTTTTCTGAACTGTGATGTGCTAATGTACTTGGAGACATTTGTTGACATTTAGTCAGATCATTTATTTTGTTATCCTGAAAAGTTTGTCGTGTGATACCTACCTGAAACAATATGTATTTTAAATGCAACAAAAATTATTTAATAAATTTCTTTGCAGTATAACTTGACATGAACACAGCCCTGGGCATATGTTATAAAGAAAAAGAATTGATGCTTAAGTAATACTATGCATAGGACTTCACACCTTTTCCATATGCTGGGGTACTTGAGGTTATGGTCACTCCTTCATTGAAGTGTTAAATGTGATTATTCATTTGTGAGTAATGATGACATTGAGTCCTTAATTAATGCATAACTTAATTTATAACTCTTGCATTAAAACATGCATTAGATCTTTATGTATTATCACGTGGAGTCAAAATGCAGTTTGTAGGTAAATGAATGACTGAAATTCAGGTGTGAAATACAGCTGTTTAATTTACCCTTAATGTACAGTGTGACCAAAACATGAAATTGAAGGAGGATGTGAAACAAATGAATGAGCAGACATGCAATTCATGAACACTTTAGTTCTCTATTCCTTGCAAATAAGCAAACACAAAAAGAACTTAAATATTGAAATGTAAGTATAGGTTAAAAAAGTGTAAAAGCAGCATACACTACACAATAAGTTAGGGATATTGTTATTTACATGAGTGCTTTTCCTATTTGCTCTGAATTTTAATGAAATAAGTATAAGTTCCCTTTGATATTACTAATAATATATGAGAAGAAACACCATTTTCATTAGTTTAATATTTATTACCCCAAAAATGTAGACAATAACAGGAATAGCCCAAAATAATAAAAATTGACAATGTCAGTAGCGGGTGTTTCCACCATTTGCCGCAACGACAGCGACGTCTCATGCTCCTCACTAAGCCTCATGATGTTGTTCTGAGGCAATGCGTTCCACTCTTCCACAAGTGCTACACAAAGTTCTCCCAGGTCACGTGAGGGTGGGGTACGATCATCCAACTGGTCCCAGACGTGCTCTATGGGGTTCAGGTCAGGGGACATTGATGGCCATACCATATGAGGCACTCAGTAATGACTTACTGACAATACCAGCTTTTTATACCCACAGAATGTTGAAATTGATACCACACTGAAAAGGCTTGTCTTTTGGTATTGGCCCCAATTTAAGGCACACCTGTACACAATGAGACCATTACATGGAAAACACAAAATGAGGTGTGTCTATCACCCCAATACAAGTGCCTCCCTATCCCAAAAATGTCTGAAGTGAAACAAACACCATATGTACGACATCCACTAAGTCTCTCACAATATCCCTAAGTTATTGTGAGTAATGTATATTGTTATGCATATATTTAATTGTAATCTGAATCCAGATGACATAGTTGCTTAAAGGGCAGCACTGTGGCTTAGTATATGTCCTTATATGTGTAATTAGGATTTTCTCTTTGGGTATAGGTTTCCTTTTGTTGTTCTGGTTTCCTCCCATGGTCCAAAAAATCCACTTAAATTTGAGGGAACTGTGCCTGGGATATTACTCTATAAGGGGTCTACAGGTATGAGGCACTTAAGTAAAAAACGTGGGTTAGACATGACTTAGAGGTATAGTTGTTTTTGGCGGCCCGTCTTAATTTTAATGTTAGTCTAGTAGTTGCATCAAGCTGTCATTTTAGTTATTATTAGTCTTAGTCACATACATACTAATTTTAGTCTAGTCAAGTTTCAGTCGATTAAAAGTCTGAGCATTTTAGTCCTATTTTAGTCAGAATTATCCATGACTATTTTAGTCCAGTTTTAGTCAACAAAAACTGATAACATTTTAGTCTAGATTTAGTCAAAGAAAACTGATGACATTTTAGTCAATGAAAATAGTATTTTAGTCTCTTTATTTTAGTAATGCAATTCTATTTTACCTAGTCAATATAGTACAAGTACCTAGTAGAATAGACAAAAACTAAATTTTCTTTTAGTCAAACACATTTCCCAATTAAAATAAGGTTCTTATTATATTATTGTTACCTTATAGACTCAAGAATACTCTACATCCATTCCAGACATGGAAGACATTCTGATTTGAATTTATTTATTTTAATTTATTTTATTTATTTTGCCGAACAAACATGTTTAAACTTTGAAGTACACATAAATTTAAATAAAATAAATACATAAAACAATGTCCATCTTCTTGCGCAGGACTTGCTTCACTGAAGCTGTTTCTGGAATCTAGCACAGGAATAAATACAATGTCAGGACAGATGCAGCCTCTGGAAAATCTAACTGTTGTAAATATTAAGTAGCATAAGTCCTTTGGCTGTTTATTTTCAGCTACAATTATTTAACAGAAAAAAACAGGCCTCACAAGACCATAAGGGATGCCAATCAAAATGCATCATGCTCTGAATCATTCACGAACATCCTTTTGCACAAGAACATTATTTCAGAATTAGCAGGTATTTACATGAGCTGTAGCCAGAGCCTACCTCTTTGTGGATGGTAAATAGCCTGGCAAGCCAGACCCACGCACAATGTTCCGAAAAACGCACTTTTGATGTTTCAAACACTACCCCTTTAGACATGAATCTAGTCACGCAGTAATGAAAGCTTGAAAGTTTAGATCGCCAGGATTCAAGACAACTGAACTGTCATTCTCAGTTTGCTACTTAATTTTAGCTTGCTAAAATGCCTACATAGCTTCAAAATGTTCCCTTTACCCACGTATTCTTATCAAACATCTTATCAGAAAGGATGTTTCTACAGATCGGCAAGTGTGCATGCTTATGAAATATAATTTTCTCCAAAACGTCTAAAGCTAACAGGCTATCATCTTTTGTTAATGATAACATGTTAACCACAGTTGGCATGAGCTTTCTAAAATAGAAAGCAACATTACGTTAATGTCTTTGCTTACCTCAATGTCATTGTGGAATGCCTTGGGATGTCTTTTAAGGTCTTAAGGTTGCTTCCTTGATTGTGGTGTTGTTTCCTGATATTTTGATTCCGTATTTCTCTGCCATTTGTGCGTCCAAATGGGAGACACAGGAAACAGAAATACTGAAAAATAATAATAAAGCGATTAAACGAGAGGAAATAACATCTCGTCTCATTTTCGTCAACAAAAATTAAGAGACATGTTAGTTTGGTTTTTATTTTGTAAACCAAATTTAGTCTTGTTTTTATTTGTCAACAATATTACATGGTATATTTTGTTATAGTTGTCGTCACATGACTAGTACTTACGTGGTGTCTCATCTCCGTCATGTCAAAAAGGTTCGTTGATGAAGATATTTCTTCAAAAATTTCGTTAACAAAAACAACACTACTTAGAGGCACATGTAACTTTAAGTAATTCAGCTAGTACTCAAGTGCAAATCATGAACAAATGTAGTAACTGCATGAAATTCATGAACTGTTATGATTGATTACCGATAAACAAACACAGGACCAGTAAGTAACTAACGCTCAGAGTCTGATTAATTAATACATTACTGTAGGTAAAAGCATACCACTACATTATCTGTGCCCCCTCAAGTAAAATGTTTCCAAAAAGTGTTTAAAAAGTTATGCACTTTTGAGTTATGTATAATCTCACCTCATCACTGTGATTATGCCCGCCACACTTAACCCAAAAATGAAGGTGTGGCATTTTTTGTATATTATACTAATAATGTATTAATATCACCTGATCACATTAATTCAGATGCAATTTGCTGTAATTGCCTTTAGACAGTTGGCTAGTTACATCATCCTTCGGGATAATTGGCTAGCTACCATTAATTAGTTACTTGCTAATTCATTCTATAGCTAGCTAACACAGGCTAAATGTTGACCAGTTCTGAGGAAATAGCCTACAAACCTTGTATACCATCTAAGGGAACATCATCTGTCACGTTATGCTGAAATGCAAAAAATGAGATGACTGTAGGCCAGTAACCTGCTAAAAAGGGTCCTCAAACTCAAATAACTAGAGCCACAAGCTAGAACAGGGTTCTTCAAATCTGGACCTAGATTCCAAATGAAGGCCTTGTTTTCAGGTCACCTAGGTAGTTAGTTTAATAATTGCTGATTCTGATTGGTCAGAGGCTTCACACCTGACTGACAGGTAAAGGAAGGCTGTAAAATCAGCAGTACTCGGACCTCGAGGACCGTGATTTGAATATCCCAGAGCTAGAACATATTCAGCACAAGCGAATGACTTGACTAGATTTTCTTTCAGTATTTACTGTTTATAGAATAGCTTCATAAAATTTTACAAACTGTGAGAAATATTTCATATTAACCATAATTGCATTTTAACGTCGGCATTAAACTGTGCAAGGTGGGGTTGTGAGTCTGTTATTAAGTGTCATGTGGGGACAAGTGACAATCCCATGATGCAGCTTAAGGTAGGACAATAACACACAAGGCCTAAGTCTAACATGCAAATTAACACCAAAGGGACAGTGAAACAGAAACTCTCACTGGAACCAAGCCACAAAGCACTAACAATAACTGGCAAAAGAACAGTACAAGGGCAGGCGAGTATATGCACAAGCAACAAAGCTAAATGAGGGACAAGTGTGGGCTATTACTAATTACAGACAAAGAACGAAGAGCTATAGGGAACAGGTGAGGGTCGTGAACAAGCACTAAGGACTACAGACACTTGGAAAGACTAGGAACATACAGTAGGTGAAACAGAACATAGAACACCACAGACCTAAAGACTGGAAAGGATAACGAAAAACAAAGGCACACAACAGAAAGAAATACAAACACATATGATTCCAAACTGTGCACAGGATATTATGTTTCAATTTGCAACCATTTCACATAAAAGGGATTGGATGTTCTGTGAATTCTCTGTCCATAATCAGAAGGCTCTTGGTTTAAATCCCATGGCAGACAGGGAAATATCCCTATTGGGGCCTTGAACAACAATTTTAGTTGCTCAAAAGACTGGTAGATCCAATTTTCTGAATTGTACTTTACTTTAGATTAAAGTGTCTGTAAAATAAATATGACAAAAAAACAAAAGAATTGCTGATGGATTTGCACCAAATGCTGCGCACCAGAAGTTTCAAGCAAGGGGAAGGAAATGACCTCCCTTGCACTTGTTATTCCTGGCGCAGTGAGACTTTTGTTATGCAGATTCTGTTAAAATTCTTGGCTTCTTGTCATGTATTTGAGAAGAAAAAAAACTTTTTCTTGTACTTATCCTGTCGTTCTCTGCATTTTATGTATGCATTTATCAATGTTATTTCAAACTGCCATTGTGATGGATAACTAAGGAAATGAGGACTCAGATATGAAAGTGAGTGACTATAAATGCAAAAGGCAAAAATCAGGGTTGGACGGGCCAGGTCAAAAACGAACACAAACAAATCCAGAATCCAAAAACGTAAAAGAGATTAATGATAAGACAAGGCATAGCAAACCCAGGATATAGGAAAGAACTAAAACAGGATCAAAAACCAGAATACAGATATCAGAAATGCTAAAATGCCCAGTAACTAAGAAGATTTTCTCAATTGCATCCATGCAAAGGGTCAGAGAAACAAAAATACATGGTACAATGAGAGGTGATCATACAACAGCCAGGGAGGGGTATAGGTGTATTGGATGGTTGCTGCAAATATAGGAATGATAATTTATTTAAAAAAATATTTATAATTGGCTAAACTGACACACTATTGTGAAATTAATTATTTTAATGCATCACGGGCATATACTGTACATGCACACACTATCACACACTTAGGGAAACTCAGAGACCCCAGCCAGCCTAAGTGTGAGGTTAACCTGAGAATACTCACAGAACATACAAACTGTGCAGGATGTTAGCTCTGTATTGCTCCCTAATCATCCCCTCATCAGGGATAAGCCTTCCTGGCAAAGGTGTGAGGTAACAATGCCACTGATTGAGCTCCTCTGACAGCCATCATAAAGGACGATACATTAGATGTCAACTTAAGACTAAGGAAGGAATTACACTTCCATGTTTCTAATCTAAAATAAACTACTGTGACATGATGAGCAGCCGAGAATACTCTGTGAGTGACCA
>JAABNY020003623.1:0-10251 GCA_015164015.2 Brevimyrus niger
CCGTGGGAGACTGCAGCCAAAACAAACCGCTAGGTTGAATTAGGCCCAATACTCAAACTCTTGCAGAATTCGCCAACAGTGTCAGAAAAATATAAATATATAAAAAGTTTTTCCAAAGAAAAAATAAAAATATAAAAACATACCGGCAGCAAATCGCGCCAGCGTTCACTCAACCCAAGCACAGACCAGGACTAAACGGTAAAAGCGGAGGTGATTGCAGCAATTTATGAAGAAACATTTCCAATAACGCATTTCCAATAAGTCAGGATTTTACTTTAAATCATTTTAATTATTGTTCCTCAAAATTTCAAGCACCTGTTCAAAATCAAAAACTCTATCTCTCCCCCTCATTATAATTTACCATCCACCCTTATCCATATTCAGAATTTTTAGCTAATTTTGCAGAATTCCTTTCTGACCTAGTTACTTCAACTGAGAGAGCAATAATTGTGGGGGATTTTAATATTCATCCAAACAAAAAACTAGATCCCCTGACAATAGCCATTACTAATATACTAGACTCTATGGGTGTCATTCAAAATGTAATTGGGCCTACCCACAACTGCGGTCATACATTTGATTTATTCCTATTGTTTAGTCTTGATATAGATAATGTACATAATGTAACTGCACTGCCTCAGACTAGTATTATCTCTGATAATACCATCATCTTATCACGTTCAATATTTTATATCTCCAAATGCATAGAGAATGTTACTGTCTCCAAGTATGTCACCACGAGAGCCAACCAAAAGCCCTGGATGATGACAGAAGTACACACGCTGCTCAACACAAGGAATGCAGCGTTCCGATCAGGAGACAAGGCTGCTCTCAGAGCAGCCAGATCAAACCTGTCTCGTGCAGTGAGGAGAGCAAAGAAGGACTACGCACTGAGGATAAACGAGCACTTCAACAACACCAGAGACACATGCTGTATGTGTCAGGGCATTTGGCAGCCAAACCCAACCAACAGCGACTGCGATGCCTCCCTCCCAGACAAGCTCAATGACTTCTTTGCTCGGTTTTATGAACAGAACAAAGAGCTTACAAGGAAAGCGACATCTCCCTCCAGTGACCAGGTACTCCGTCTCTCCACAACAGATGTGAGGAGGACTCTGTCTAGAGTCAATCCTCGCAAGGCTGCAAGACCAGACAACATACCCGGTCGTGTGCTCAGAGAATGTGCCGACCAACTGGCTGGTGTCCTCACAGATATTTTTAACACCTCTTTAAGCCAGTCTTCTGTTCCAACGTGCTTTAAGGCTACCACAATCCTTCCAGTGTCAAAAAGAATCATCCGTGACGTTCCTGAATGATTACCGGCTGATTGCATTTACGCCAATTATCATGAAGTGCTTCGAAAGGCTGGTCTTGGCACACATTAAGGCAAGTCTCCCTGCCTCCCTAGACCCCTTACAATTTGCATACCGGTCCAACAGATCCACGGAAGACGCCATTTCCTTAGCCCTCCACCTCTTTCTGACACATCTGGACAAAAGAGATACTTATGTCAGGATGCTGTTCATAGACTTTAGCTCCGCCTTCAACATGATCATCCCTCAAAAGCTGATTGTGAAGCTGAGCGGGCCAGGCCTGAACACCAATCTCTGCAATTGGATTTTGGTTTTCCTGACAGAGGCCCCAGTCTCTACGGATGGGCGGCAACACCTCCAGCACCATCACACTGAGTACAGGAGCTCCGCAGGGTTGCGTACTCAGTCCACTACTCTTCACCCTGATGACTCATGACTGCACAGTTGCACACAACACCAATCACATCATCAAGTTTCCGGATGATACGACTGTGCTGGGACTGATAAGCAGGGATGCTGAGACTGCCTACAGAGATGAGGTGGAACAACTGGCCAAATGGTGTAGGCAAAACAACCTGTCCCTCAACGTCGACAAGACAAAGGAGATGGTGTTTGACTTCAGAAAGTGACGTCCTGCACATGCTCCACTAAACATCAATGGCTCTGCTGTGGAGATTGTGAGGGGTACCAAGTTCCTTGGGGTGCACATCACAGAGGAACTGACATAGTCAACCAACAACTCCTCCTTAACCAAGAAAGCCCAGCAGAGACTTCACTTGTTGCGGCGTCTAAAACGAGCAAGTCTTCCCCCTCCCATTCTCACCACATTCTACAGAGGCACTATTGAGAGTGTTCTAAGCAGCTGCATCACCGTCTGGTATGGAAACTGCAACACCTCTGATCGCAAGCGCCAGTGGAGGATAGTAAGAACAGCAGAGAACATCATCGGGGTGCCTCTCCCATCACTACTTGACTCTTTCACGACAAGGACTGTTAAGAAAGCCTGCAGCATTGTGCAGGACCCCTCTCACCCCTCACATGGACTGTTTACCCTTCTGCCATCTAGGAGAAGGTACTGCAGCTTCAGAGCCAGATCGACCAGACTGAGTGACAGTCTTTATCCCCAGGCTGTCAAGCTCCTGAACACCACACTGCCCCTCAGAGTTTTCCATTGTACCTCAACCCCATCTTAACCCCACAGAAATATAAAAAAGACTATTCTTTGCACACACACTTATCCATTCTAGTAATTACTTACCTCTGTGAACTGGTCCAGCACTTTGCACAATCAATTAAAATTGCATAAATAACTTCATTTTGCACAACGCATCCACATATCAGGACATGTTGGATTGTACAAACGTTTTTACCTGAAAACATAGCTCTATTAAAATGTTACTGTTTACTGTTAATGCCTCACAGCATGTATTTGCACTGTCCCTGATGTTTATATTTTTATTAACATATTTTTACTATTATCTTTAAATATTTACACTGTGTGTAAACATAATTACATGTTTAAACCGTGGGCCTTGAGCCTCGCCATTTCATTTTTTCTATTTACCAGTATATAGGAAAAATGACAATAAAGTTCAATTTGACTTTGACCTTGCTCAAAAACTAGACTCCATCTATTCCAATTGTGCAATTACATCAAATACAGCGAGTAACTTTATTGATAATCTGCCTGAGACTTTCATTTTTGACCAAAGTAATGTCAAATCCTGCTGAACATGATAGCATTACGGATTGTTTAGCATCTATGCTTAGTTCCACCCTAGATAAAATTTGTCCATTATTAAGACCATAGTAAATAAAATTGTTCCTTGGTGTAATGACCGCTTGCATACTTTAAAACAAGAGACACAGAAATTAGAACATAAAAATAAAAAATAAACTAGTATCTATTACAACTAATTGAAATAAACAAAAATAATCCTATATTCCTATTTAATATGGTGTCCAAGCAGACTAATAACCTGACTACTACTCAAATTGTGCCCTTTTTATTTTCCAGTGACTGCAATTTTTGACCAAAATATGTTCAATTCGACACAACATTTTGAATATTCCAATAACTGCATTCTCTGGCCTTGACACGGCATGTGCTAATGCTGCAACCACCCTATTTGAAGCATTTACCATAGTTACCCAGTCAGAACTGACATTCTTTATTTTATCCTCAAATTCATCTTGTATGCTAGACCCTGTTCCAACAAAATTAAATCAGCAGTAATTATATATCTATTGAAGAAGCCAAATTTTGATCCCTTGGAAATAATAAACTATAGACCCATCTCTAATCTACCATTTATCTCTAAAATAACAGAGAGTTGTAGTTAGTTAACTAACATAATGTCTGCAGGAGAATCAGATTTATGAAATTTCCAGTCTGGGTTTACAGCTCATCATATCACAGAGACTGCTGTACTAAAGGTAGCAAATGATCAGCCAAACCAGAAGATAGATAGCAATTTCAGAGAATGGAAGAATGTTTAATTCACATCAAATGTGGTTGTCAGACAACTTCCTACAGTCTAGACAAGACTGAGGTTCTTCTTACTTACTACAAGATGCAGAAAAATTGATTCATGCATTTGTAGGTGAGGATTTTGTATGGTGACAAGTAAGGGTTAATAGGAAACACCTGTGAGGTGGAAGTATGGACAAGATAAAATACCAGTGATGGAGTGAGCAGGGAGGCCTCCCTATGGTCGGTGGTGCTTAGCATCCAGGCTGCAGCTGTCATATGCGAAGGTGTGTATCTCGGGGAGATTACCGCATTGTTGTGGTATAAGGCGAGTACTGGCGGGGTGCGCCAGGTTAGGAAGTTAGCGGCACAAGTCTGTGTTCAGTGGCGCGGCGTGGACTCTAGGCGCCACGGGAAAGGTTTGTGGTTCCTGCTAGAAGCTGGGGTAGTATTTATGTTGTGGATTTCTTTGTGTGTTTTCAGGGGATTGTGATGTCTTCCCCTGACTAGGTAATTTAAATTATATTGTTGTTTGATATGAATTGATTTTCTTTTCTTTGTGTATTTGTTTATTTAGGAGGAATAACAGGTTAATTTGTATTCCTGACCCTTGTCACGGATGTGAGCTGTCCAGGCCCTTTTATTGTACACGTGTGAACTCTAACAGTGTGTTTTAGCTGATTGTGAAATATTCTAATTAGTGTTTTAGAGATTGCTGTGATTGTGTGGGGTTGTGGTGTTGCCTGGCACTCAGCCTACTTCTTGAGGCAGGGACACTGAACTGTGGAATTCTGGTAATAATAAATGTTTATTTCCATATGTCTGTTGTGAGATGTTTCTTATATCTGGTGCCCAGTTTAGCCAAGTGACAAACGTGCATAATTGTGAAAAGTTATTCCTCATACTGTACATGTTTATTACCACCAGGCTCGCTTACTATAATGTCTTATTCTCTGGCAGTCCAAATAGGTCATTAAAAAAACTTTGGCCCTCTTGCGCTCATTAGCATCCTCAATCCGCTCTTCCCAGGGGACAGTAAGCTCTACCAGAACCACTTGCTTCATTGACTCTAATGTTAACACCATGTCTGGGTGGAATGAAGTGACTGAGATGTACTCTGGGAACATAAGCTGTTTTCCCAGGTCGACTTGGAGCTTCCAATCACATGTAGTAATGAGAAGCCCTCTGGAAGAACTTGGCTGCTGCTGTGCCTTCTCCCCAGCTCTGATGAAGGTGATGGCCTGTTTGAGGGTGTGCTAGTACTTGCTGCTGGTAATCGCCGTGCTGACTGTGTCTGCCAGGCCCCTGAGAACCAGGTCATGACACCAGCAATACCGCCCATCCCCCAATGCCTTTGAACAGCAACTGAGGAGCTGTTCCAAGGTGCCTCTCTTCTGGCACAGCTGGCATGCTGGAATGTCTGCTAAGTCCCAACGATGCAGGTTGGTTGGACTTGGAAGAACATCATACACGGATTGGATGAGAAACTTGATATGCTGAGGTTCGGATCTCCAGAGCTCTGGCCAGATAATTTTATGCTGTTCAGCGTGCTCCCACCTTGTCCAGGCGCCTTGCTGGTACATGCCGACCATCTTCGCCCAGCGGTCTTCCTCCACCTCTGCTCATATCTCATCCTGCACCATTTGACGTTTCTCCCTTCCTCCAACTTTATTGTAGTCGGGTTTGGGAAGGCTGCCAATTCCTGCCCGGCCTACTGCCACCTTGCTGACTAAGATGCTGTGCTGTAGCTGTGCCTATGCTCTATTGACAGCTTCCTGTACCTTCCACTTCCTTCCAGTTTTCACCATGATTCCCACTGCAGTGACTTTGGCATTAGAGTTGGAAGTTATTATAATAGTCCACAATGAGGTTTCGGAGGGTCTCTGGCATATGATGCCTTGCCAGTGCTGTTTTGACAAGCTTATGTGGAATGGATCCATAGGCATTGGTTAGGTCCAGCCAGAGTGCTACCAAATCTCCTCTGCTCTCCCTTGCCTCGCGGATCAATTGAGTCACCACCCTGGTGTGCTATAGGCTTCCAGGTACTCCTGGGACTCCACCCTTCTGTACTGAGTTAGTTGCTGGGACACAATCTTGAAGATCTTCCCTTCAACACTGAGCAGCAAGAAAATGTGAAACTGCCCGATCTTATTTGCATCCTCTTCTTTTGGAATCCAGACTTCCTCTGCAGACCTCCACTGAGCAGTGACCCTTCCTCTCCACCAGATCACCTTTATAATCGCACAAGAAGTCTTGGACACTGCTTGTAGTACTCCATTGGGGCCAGGGGCGGAACCTGACCTTGCTGCAATCACTGCTTCTTAGACCTCTTTCAGGATGAGCTCTGAGGTGCTAAACTGGACCACGGGCTCTAGAGGCTTTACAAGTGCCTCACACAGTTTGAGATCTTGTTCCCTTAGTGGGTTGCTGAAAATGATACTGAGACTGTGGTTAATCTCCTCTACAGGACACGTCAGGTTCTTAGTTTTCTTCAGTCCCAGTAGTTGCTTGGTGAAACTGAATGGATTGGAAATGAATGCCTTGCGCTTCTTGGCCCTCTCCTATCCTTTCCTTCTGTGCCATTCAGCTCGCCTGAGTGTAATGAGCTTCCTCTTCGAGATCTCCCTGAGCTTGTATAAGGTGATCTTCTCCCCCCCTATGCTGCCCTGAACTGGCGTTTCAGGTTTTTCAATTACTGCCTCAGCTGGCTGATCTTATGCTCCCAACGGTTTGGTCTTGCTGGTTTACTTGACACAAGCCTTTCTATGACGCCAAATCGTTCAGCGCCTAAAGTCATTATGAGGGTGCACATACTGTGGAGTTTATGTCATGTCCTCGTGCAGCTGAAGCCACTCCTTGTTAGTGGCAGGCCACTTTACCCGACGTTGTTCTGATTTTACCCCTTGGGGGGAAACTTGTGCTGCTTGGAGGTTCCGGGCTCTGTGGGGTGAATCCGGGCCTGGCTCTTTCTCCGTCTGACCAGGGTCTATGACCAACACTTTGTTAACTGTAGTGTTGGCCACTGTGCCTGTGCGTTGCCTTGTCCAGCCTTTAGGCATGCCATCTTGGTCTGGTGGATCTTAAGACCAGTCGGGTTTTTGCACACCTTAACACATACCAAACTGTGCTCTTTGTCAATTACCTGCTACCTTAGGTCTTTACCAGTAGATCCGTCCATTTGGGAATCTCATCCCCCCACCCTCTCGGTAATCCCTGGGGGTGTAGTTTGGAAGGGTTTTCTGTAGCTTGTTTTGGGTGCTCTGTCATACGAACTGCAGTTGAGGGTGCTAGCCCTTGCTGCCCCGGTTGCCATCTTTCCGTGCTGTCAACTGACTCTCTAGTCATCAGCACTCTATTCATGGACGCCATCCAGTCTTTCCCCTAAGGTCACTGGTAGAACAAGATAGACTAGCTCTGAAATACACCTCACATCATCAGTGATGAACCCGAGATCATGGGATGTTTCAGGTCTTTGAACATCAAACACCCTTGCCTGGGCGACCTAGTCAGGGGTGATCGGCCCCTGACTTTTGTCTAAGTGACATCAGCCTGCACCGGCAGAGCAGGAAGGTAAAAATGGAGGAGAGCTGCGATAACAGT
Source organism: Brevimyrus niger (assembly GCA_015164015.2). NCBI lineage: Eukaryota > Metazoa > Chordata > Actinopteri > Osteoglossiformes > Mormyridae > Brevimyrus > Brevimyrus niger. The sequence continues at coordinate 7,384 of JAABNY020003623.1, forward strand.
CAGGGGAAGGATGGAGAAGGTGGGGATTTAATTTATATTTGGGGAAATTAATCTGTTCAAGCTAAACTGGAAGGAACCTATTGTAATAGAGTAGTATTTGAAATAATTGCCAAAGAAATGGTACAGTGCGGACATGAACGTGGCTACAATGCCAAAGAAAAGTCAAAGTTTAAAGAGGCAAAAGACTCTAATCAGAGTATAAGAAACATCAAAAATTGCAATGAAACAGGCCTTTCATAAAAATTTGTTACCCAGTGTAATAAGCCAGTAAAATTGTCAATAATTGGAATTTAGTGATCATTGTCAACACACAACAACAAAATGTGACCTCTGCATGTGATCCATATGCGACTTTCATGACATAGCAGAGGGCAGCTAATTCAGCGCCCGGGGAGCAGTGCTTGGGGATGGTACCTTGCTCAGGGTGGTGACTTGCTGGTTAGGAATTCTAACCTGCAATCTTTCAATTACAAGTGCACTATCCTAACCATCAAGCCACCACTGCCCAAGATATGGTTGTTTGGGCAGAACATTTCATACAGATGCGATTAAACGTATTTTACAGAGATCAAATAATACAGAATAACACTATACAGTAAGAATGACATGTAAATTCAACCCAGATGGCTCCCTGGTGGCTATGGGGATTAAAGCAGGAACTTTTGCAGTGTAAAGAGACAGCATAAATCACTGTACCATCATGCCATTGTATTAGCTTCCTGTAACATTTACATAACTTCTGCATTTATTCTCTCTACAGTGCTTTGCCAAGTCAATTCCCTGGCTTTACTTATGGCCACAGTATTGCCTATTTTAACGGTTACATCTTTGCATTTTTCATACAGCTCCATCAGCAACGTTTGTTCTGCAGCGGAAGAAAAACACCACTCTCGTTTTACACGCTTTCTGAATGATTTGATCGATTTACAGTATCATTAATCCATTCATCTGGGCTTCTAAAATATCTCAGGTATGCACACTTAGTGAGGTTATGCAAGTCTGTCTAGTATGAGCCTTGATTGGTTAAAGCTGAACTGCATTAGTGGAATGACTTGTGGCCAAGTTTAGAGATTGGCGCTAGTTTTAAGTCTGACTTTTTCAGGAAAGTCTGGCGTTCTTTAGCTACTTTCAGGGAATACCCCACTGGAAGACTGTTTCTGACTAAGCCTCCTGAAATTCAAGATTCAGAAAATTACTGGCATTTATATAAGTACGGGCATAAGTACAATGAACTTGCGTTCCTCCCTGCAGTCAACTGTGCATACAAAGAATGCAACACAATAAATATAATAGGCATACAAGTAGGGCAGCGGTGGCCTAATGGTTAGGGATATGCACCTGTAATCAAAAGATTGTTGGTTTCAATCCCAACCAGCAAAGTAGTGCCGTGGTACCCTGAGCAATGTACCGCCCCCCAAGCACTGGTTCCTGTGTGCTGAATTAGCTGCTCCCTATGTCAAATATGGGTTAAATCCATGGGATGCATTTCAGTGTTGTGTGCTGTGGTGTGTCAATAACGACAACTAATCACTTTAAAAGAATACAACAGGTACAATAAATATGTAATGTATACACCATACAATATTCAGTATGTAGGTAAGAAGCTGGCTGCCAATTTTCTGGTGCCCAGGAAAAAATGGATTTGAAGGAAATTGTAGAGCTGCCTAAAAAATGATACAAGAGAAAGAAAGAACATTAAATAGACCACAAAAATAACAAAACTTGACCCAGCAGTCCATCTTCCAACCACTCATCCAGTGCTTTGTTGCAATGAGCATAAATGACTAAATGTTCATTTTTTACATAATAGTATTGTACCTTCTAAGATTAAGATGGTTATAGAACACCTACATGGGGTGCCACAGAAATGCATGGCTCCATATGCATGGGGATTGCATGTTCTCCCAGTGTCATTGTGGGGTTTCCTCCAAGTTCTCTGCCCCCCCCACCCCCCATAATGCGAAAACAAGCTTTGGTTAATTGGAGTTACCACATTGCCTCTGTGATTGCGGTATATATGACTGTGCCCTGAAATGGGTAAGAATTGTCCTAGGCTGTTCCCTGCCTCGTGTGCATATGCTGCAGCCCCCATGACCCTGAATAGGACAAGCAGTTACAGATTATGGATTGATGAATACATACACAAAAACTAAGTGCAATATTTTTTTTAAATACACAATTGCTTTTGGCAACTCACAAACTTATATGACCACTTTTCAGGCCCTCATCTCTCCACCACAAACTTCAGTAAGGGAAGTTGACTGACACACCTTGTTTGAATGTTATGTACAGCTAATTTATTGCACTAAAATAATCCAATCATTACAAACATTTTTATTGTCATTTCTTGCAAAACAAGCAATGATTTAAAGTCCCAATCCAAATTTACCACTCAACTAATGGTAGACTATGGTTCTCCTATGATTATTTTACAAAAACCTTCTCATAACGTTCTCCAGTTCTTCAAACATTTTGAGACTTCTAACGTTACATGAACCTTTCTATAACGCTACAGAACCTAACTGTAACGTTGCCAAAAGGCTTTCCGAAGGGTTCTCGTATAGCATTGGTTAGGAGAACATTAATATAATCAAACAGGAACGGTACTCAAAGGTTATCCAAAGGCTCCCGCATTGAAAACTTTAGCAGAATGATCCATAAACCAAAACATGCAAGCAAAATTAACGTTATATATTTACGTTGAAAACACGTTTCCTGGCAAACCATAGGACTCCCAAACAAACCTTCAGGATATCTGTCAGCGTTCGGGTGTGTGACGGGCAGATAACGAAGGCAAGAGAACTCCACTTGAGGAATCAAAGGGTTTTACTGAAGGAAAACAGGCAGGGTACTCACACATGAAGACAA
>JAABNY020003624.1:0-10248 GCA_015164015.2 Brevimyrus niger
CTTTCAGCACCTTGTTGAATCAATGCCACATAGAATTAAGGCAGTTCTGAAGGCGAAAGGGGGTCAAACACCGTATTAGCATGGTGTTCCTAATAATCCTATAGGTAAGTGTATATTCATAACTATCCATTTACAACTGTTCATCAGACTACCTTTAAATATTCTAGAAATGCCACAACTAGCTATACTGCACTGTCTTCATCTAGTGTCCCCTACCTATGGTCTCTTAGGCATGGTTGCTAATCTTGTTGTTCGCTATATATATATATATATATATATATGAACACCACAAAGACTTGCGATAGCACTAGGAGACACATGAAGGGACAGCGTATTATGAAAGCATTTTCATAATGTCAGATGTGCTACGGTATTTTGAGTCATCTGTTGAGTAAGGAGTTACAGTAGTCTAGTTGTGAGATGACAGGTGCCTGGATTAGGATCTGAACTGACCTGCACATTCTGACAAATAAGTACTGATATTCCTGATACTATGCAAAAAAGTGTCAGGATCAGTGCCTGTTTGGCCCTATCTCATGTGTCTTCTCTCTGTTTGGCCAGCAGTTCTCACTAGTCATCCCCTTGATGCTACCCTAGTGTGTCTCCCTGTTCCCCAGGCCGCCACTCAGATTCCCCTATTAGTGTGGATTTGAGGCTGGCCGGGCTACACCCATGTCACGTGGTATGACATTGTGGTGGCAGTTAAATAAAACACCATACTAAGTCACAGCAGACAATGTACAAGGTGGTGGTTTTACAGGTTGATGTCCCTCACCTTTCCATATCTCATGCAAGGTGAACAATGCTACTAGATGATTTACTGAGAAAGCCCCAGATTGCTCACTGGCTTCACAGGCCTTCCAGTCTAGTGACCGAAATGCAATGAAATACAAATTTTTAGGGAAAAACAGTGGTCACGTAAGCCCCCTTGAAAAGATAATAGAACCAAAAACACACACATCAGTTTCATATTACTTTAATTGACTACTTAAAATGCCACAATACCTTGGCTGCATTACCCAACCAAACAAATCCAACGTGGCGGTTTGTAGCCTAAAAGCAGAAATAACCTGTTATAATTTGTCTCTTTAAATGAACAAAACAACAATAAATACTATATCTTGTACAATAAGCAACGTTACCTTCATGAAAACTTCCCCCGTCCCATACAACGGTTCTTAATCCATATTGGCTTCTGTTTAAGTACCCCTTTCGCAACAAGACGCTGCTTGCCTGTAAACAGCCAGCCAATCTTCGCACCTATGAGGTCTGACTGAAAGTTTTAGCATATACCACTATTTGACTGCCACAAACATAAACCAATGCAGAACATTGAGACTTTTCACTCAGCGTAAATGGCATTTAAAGAAGGGAACAGGAAATTGCCATCACAACGTCATACCATGTGACCTGGGTGTAGCCCGGTATCCCTCCATCCCAATGCTACCAGAGAAAACTTCCACCTGTCACATATGGTTCTTACCTGTTCCTTATCTAGTCTTGTGATCAGTATATTTAAGTGCCTGCCTTTGTTCTGTACCTTAGTTGGTCACTGTGGTTGTTACTGTATGTTTGTTCCGACGTCACTAGTGTTTGGCTTCTTACTTGGCTCCCACATATCTTCCTAGTTTTCATTTTAGTGTTAGTTTTCTTTGTAGTAAGTTTAATTAGTTTTTGTTTTACCGGTCTTGTTTTTGACTCCTTATGGTCCCTTTATTTTCCAGTTCTCCCTTTGTGTTTTGTTTTGTGTGATAAAACCTTGTTTGTTAGAGAGCTGCTATGTAGATTTCCTCCCCCTTTTGAGAAGCCCCACTGTAACAACATGACACTGAGAGAGCTGCAAGTGTGGTCAGAAAAAGATAACTGGTGACTTATCGTTACCCCTGTGGTGCCTGGCACACATGGATGGAGAAGAGCAGAGACTATGATGGTTTTTGGAAGGAGCTGGAGTTCGGCATCATCCATGGTGCTGATCAGATAGCAGATGAATATGATACCAACTACTTCCTGAAAAGGCCAATTTTGTACCCAAACACTTTATTCCCACATAAAAATATATTTTCATATAGCCCACTAGACAAAATCAATCAAACAATTGCAAGTAGAGTAATGTTATGCTGAGGCATGCTGGAATGACGATCCATGATGTGGCTCACAAAAGGAACTTTACTGAAAACTCCACACAAGAAAAAGAGTAACAAATGGACAATGAGTCTCATTCACCAATATTTTCTAAAGAATTCTCTTAAATGTGTTCCTACGAAGTTAGAACAACCTACATTGGATTTGTGACGTGTTCTTAAGTAGCAGAATGGTTCGCACCATTCTCAGAGCACAATTGGCAAGCTCTTCAAGAAGTAACAGAAATGCCATTTTGATAGCAAGGCCAATGTACAGAAACAGACCTATTTAAAATCTGCATGATTTCCATTACTACCATAAAAATAATTTTTACACTTTAAAATATTTTTTTATATTTTACTTTTATTAATTATTCAAATACTATCATTTTATCAACTGTAGAATGCACAAAACTGCAATAACTATTATTACTCAAATGTGCATACGAATGGTCTGGAGTGTCTTAGCTAAGAACAAATTCAGATAAGAAAACATTGGTGAATCTTCTTAAATAAAGTGCGCACGTGGGGTTTGAGAAGAAATTTGTTCATAAAAAACGGTTGGTGAATGAGGCCCAATGAGGGGTCAAACCAGAGAAGGAAGTGACTACTCAGGAACAAGCACATAGAAACAAGATGCTAAGCACACCAAAAAAAAAAAACAGCAGAGAAGCATCACCTTGGGGGCACCCGTCAACCACCAAGTGAAGACACAAATGAAATGTCTCCCTCGCCGAGATATCACTCGCTACAGTTGGAGCACACATTGAGACAACTCACAAGACACTCAAGAGTGCCTTATTCTTGTAACGAGGTGGCCCTCCGCGGCTGGATTTACAGTGAGAAAGACTCAAACAAATACAGTGGAACAGCACGTACTTATTGTCATGCAGCTCTTCTTCCAAGCAATTCACACGTTGAGCTTTTTCACAGAAGAACAACTCATCTCATGACAACTGGCAGCCTTAAATACTTTCAGCTGTCACAGGTTTAACCATCATTCCACTCACAGGTAATTTGTTGAATCTCAACCTTCCATCATAATACACAACACAACAACCTACATACATAAATATACAAATACATTTCACACTTTCATATTAATAAATATTTTCCACTTTAATCTTACACCTAACTTCATATGATAAAACCCAAAAATCCCAAGCACAAAAGATTCCCCCACACTCCCTTAACCCACGGTCTCTCCTGGAACCTTTAAATGGTGTCTGGAACGCCGGGGAAACATTTGCCTGAACACCCTGGAGAGAACACAGGAAAGAAAGGTGAGTAATCATATCTTATAATCACTTCCTTGCACCCCCTTTAACTCAAGATCACACACACACACACACACACACACACACACACACACACACACACACACACACACACACAAGTGCATTAGTTCTTACTGGTAACCTTATTCTCTCTCAAACGTCATTCCTTTTCCGTTTTACAGACCCCACCACCTCCCTTGATAAGGAGCCGCCATGCAGGACCCGAAACAAGGCTAGCAACTGATTCCAAAGCTCCCAACAAACATTCAATAAACAATTAAACTTTTGTGCCAATCCATGGTCACAGTGCGATGCTAAATGCTTAATAAAGTGCTTTTAATAAAGTAAAAGGTGTGCTGCTACCGTGCTATACAGATTACAATATAAATAGTAAGGGAGTCCTCTTCCTTACAATTCTCATTCTCTTAGTCTCATAATATACTCGTTGAAAAGAGTGACATCAGACATCTTCAGGAGAAGTCGATCCCCCACTGCTACTCCCTGAGTATGGCAACCATCACTTAGCAGAACAATGATAGGTGTACCTACCTACAGAGACCTGGATATTCCCTGGTCTGCATACCTCAGATAGTGCCATCACAGAAATACAAAGTTTACAAAGCTCTCCCGTGAGCAGGGCCAGATGGTCATCAAGCTGGACAATAAAAATTAGGAGTGCTGCTGTTCAATGGGTAACGCCTCAACACCACACAAGTTCTTATCCTCCACATGTGTATTATATTTTTAAATAATGCTTTTCTTATACAGCGCCTTTCAACCAAAGGCACATTACATGGGTGTGTTGTGATACATTGGTGCATCATTCATACAGACTTCCTACCTGAATCAAAACATTTATATATGAATGTTCTCCCTCTGGCTTCCATCTGTGGTGAGGTGAACTGCGGTTTCTAAACTACCCTGTGATGGACTGATAGCCCATCCCAGGTATTACCTTTCCTTCTGCCACACACAGCCTGGTTTAGGGTCTGTCCCCCAATGACACTAACAGGTAGATTGGGAATTAATTAGGAATTAGTCTTGTCTATCCTAGGCATAAAGGAAATACCATATCAAATGACTGAAATTTACTTTGAACAATTCTTGCAGGGTAAAGACCACATAAAACTGTCCTTATGCAAAAAGTTTCCCTTTATCGTTGTGCGGGAGGTAATGAAGTTAAGGGCTCTCCAGCTCGCCTAAGTAATCGTATCAATTACAAAGATAGCTCGACTAACAAGGTCCCAGGCCAGTTGGGGGTGAGTGAGAATATTTGAAACATGTAACACAGGCCTTTTACTTTGCCTTACCTTAGTGAAATTCCAGCCAGATTAAAGTTTTATTTTCATTAAACAGAATCAGGCCAATTTTCAATGGCTTTCATTGAAATAAATCCCAAGATATGGCCCAAAGTGTCCACCTCTGATTATTATGATTACTATTATTATTATTATGTGGAAGAATTTGACTGGCCTGCACATAGCCCTGACCTCAACCCTATCAAACATGAACTAGAACGGAGATTATGTGGCAGGTCTTTATGTCCAAAATCAGTGCCTAATCTCCCAAGTACTCTTCTGAATGAAAATTCCCACAGATTCACTCCAAAATCTTGTGGAAAGCCTTCCCAGTATAATAGTATAATATGTTTGGGCTGACTCCTTCTGACCTTGACAGGGTGTGTGTGTGACACTTAGACCAGGTGTTAATGGCTCATGCATCCACATGAGAAGCCCTAAGTGAAAGACGACCAGAAATAGTGACATGAGTCAGGGTTTCCCTATTTATTTATCCAACTTAATGTTTCAGCTACACCATCTAGTCATCTGCACATACCCAAGACTTTGATGATCATATATTTGGGATGAAAACAGACTGGTACCATGACTTACTATGTATTTTCACAATGTTTCAGCAAGTGTTCCAAACTGCATTTTTGCAATGTGTATATTTTGAATTCTTATTACAAAGTTAATATCAATCTTACATATTTTCAACCCACATTAAAATGAAGATGAATTTAATGCCAAAACACATATATAAGAAATAATGTATTTACCATAATGTAAGTTTATGAAATTTAAACAAATCTGTGATCATACCCAAGTCAGTCAAAATGTGCATCCTACCCCTAGTCCCTAGATGGTTAATCAATGCTGATTTATACTTCTGCATCCAATCTATGTCATGGTAACGGCATAGCTACCTTACGCTGTAGCCTGACGCTCTCCTGCCCAGTAATATATCTACAGCAGTGTTGCAAACTTTGGTCAACTGCCTGGAGTGAGATTTTCAGTTTGAGACAAATCTGCATACACATGCATTTTAATCTACAGTTCTATCACCTTGTAAATATTCTGTAGGGTTTGCAATCTACCCCAATGCTTTTGTGTACCTAATTTTAGGTTTCTAATTTAATAACATATATTTCCTGTAATATTTCTTTCTTTAGTCAGTATGTTTTTACATGCACAGCTAAGTAGGGCTATGATTATAGCTTGACTACACCTTTTAATTGCATTATTGTCCTTGTCTCAGTATACATTTATGAAAGGAAAACAGATTTATTGATGATGTGTGCCTGACTCTGCAGCAATAGGTGGCAATATGGCTCCATTCAGCTTGTTAGTACTGGGCACTTTCTGGGTGACCCATGACGATACAGACATAATAATAATAATAATAATAATAATAATAATAATAATAATAATAATAATAATAATGGGTGCTTGGACAAATGAAATGACACAAGCTTTAATTACGATCTAGTCAGAAAAACAGATGCAACAAGATCAGGATAGCATGACAATAAAGTATTTTGTGTAATATACTATGACAGCACGGTATTGAAATTTTTTCAAATATTGCAATGTGATTTTGTTGTGATAAATACATAGGCATCAATATTGGTATTTATGAATCAAAAATGAGTTAAACATAAATTTCTCAAAAACCAGTCCACGAGTGATTTGGACAGCAATGACTGATTGTCTTGAGGAATGGCGCGGAGGTAAACTTTAAACTGACTTTTAAACATGTACTAGATCTTGAAAAGGAATAGTAATTAAAATTGTAAAGCTAGTTAAGTATTTTTCCCTATGCCAGAGTAAAAATGTTTTAGCAAAACATAAACTCCCTGCGCTATAAAACCAAACTGAAGGTAAGAAAAACCTTGATCTTAATCTAGCTCACTGGCGATGTAAGAATTGGATAACACTGGAAACTTCCAGGTCCTACTATGTCCATTTTCAGTTAAAAAATCTGTAAAAAACACCCTGCCTCATGGCATGATGTCATTCGGTACCAGTTTTTACGCCAGTGGAAAAACAACACCTTGAAGTACTATACTTTTGGTACCAAAAGTATGGTAGCTGGTGCAGTGGGAAAGCCCCCTTTAGCTGAGCAGTGATAGGACAGCTTTATAGTGCTGTATGTTTTGTACGTGCTACATGTTGTACTTTTTGTTGTTTTTATTTTCTACAATGGAGACACACACTATTCTATGGAAGTAAATTAATGACAAAAGTCGTTGATGAAAAAAAACACGTTGAATTACACTTATCGAATAAAAACGCATTGCATTAATGATGCTTTGAATTTTTGGCGACTGTAATTTAATATGTGTATATAATAAACATTGAACATTTTAACTGAAAAAAATTCAATTGTAATTTCACTGCTTAAATATTCAGTACAAAAATATTCGGCTTCCAAAATTCAGTTCCAAAACATATGTATTTTAAAGTGCATGTTTATAATTCAACTACATGAATTCAGTTAATTTAATTTCGCCTCAAAATAAATTTCAAAAAAACAAATTCAGTTGAAAATATTCCATGTGTTTAATTCGCATCTTTATTATTCAAGCAGTAACGTTCAGTCCTCTTATTTCTGCTTTACAATATTCAGTCCCGTTATTTTCGCTGTTTCCAAATACGCTGCCACAAATTCAGTGGTTTAAAATACGATCTGAAATTCAACCCTCTACATCCGGGACTAGCAGGATGAGCAATAGATTGCCGATAGAGTTCTCTTCGGGAACCGTGGTTAAAATGGAGCAAGCAGTAAGTACAAGTACTGATGGACTTGGCAGCAGATTTTCGTTGATTGTGTTATTTATGTTTCTTGTCGTTTACTGGTCAATACGATAACTTTTTGCGCCCCCAACTAATAGGTTTTTATGTAAGTAATTCGCTGGCTGCATTAATTATCACCAAACTTATCTTGCTAACGTAAGATGCCTGCGGGCAACTACAAGGTCCGCTAGCTTGCAAGCTGGCCAGCTAGGTAGTTGTAATGGGATGGGATAGTAGTCGACTAGGGAACTGACAGGTCCGCCATGTCGGCGATGACACCAGAAGGGACCTTAATAGCACTTTGAAAGTATGATATGCCTAATAAATTAAGGAAAAGACGGTGAAGATGAAACGGCATCCGACAGCTAGGGCTGGGCCGTGAAATATCGCGTCGTGTTTATGAACATTCATATCATTATCAGTGTATAATATCGTAATAGTTATAATGCACTATTTATACAAATTCCATCAAGGTATGAGTCAGTTGCTGGCGCCCTTACCATTAAACAAGTCTCACGCGCCATATCTATTAGTAATACAATTTGGTCATCATAATCAGAAAACCTCGAAACCACCTGTTATATTTTATTGTTTTCTATGTATGAATTTTATAATATGGGCATGGTGAAAATCTCTGAAAATATTGTGATATCATTTTTTAGGACATATGCCTATTGTATGATATAATCTGAACTAGCATTGCAATAATGCAAACTTTGTAATGGTTTATTGGTTTGAAGCTGGGAATAGCCTGTTTCTTTAGCTGTATATAGTAAATAACAAATGGCCAGAGTCTTGTTCTGCTTGTTGCAGTGACCAAGGAATGAGATTCTAGTCAATTTGTCAAATTATCTGAATGTACTCATGTTGTTTGTGGTACAAGGGAGGCAGTGAAGAAGTACTGAGGTCAGCAAGACACCTTATGTCTCTTCTGTCAAATTTTCAAAGACCTTCTACCAGTCAGGATAGTATCAGGTAAATTTTCATGTGTTCTTCTTTTTAATGTCAGAATATCTCAATAAAGTAATTAAGTAATTTTGTGAATTTCTATTTTAATATATGTCTGCAGATCGAATAGACAAGATGGCCAATCTGAGAGAACGGCATCTGTCCAGGCAGAAATGACAAGGTGGATGTATAACACTTTCATGCATTTATAACATCAGAGGCATTATAACAACAACTGCACTGCCAGTTACTAATTTTTCTTCAACAGGTCATTTCCTGGATTGTTTTTGAGTCAGAGAGGAAAACGGCACTTTACTGGAGTATGTCCTGTGCCCAGTAAACAAAAACCGGTAAATGTCATGTTGCACCTGCTGCCAACCCAGTGTGAACGAAGTCCTAGTGGTCCCGAACAGCTGCTCCATGCCCAGGCAGGATTAGGACGGAGAACTGCCACCTTGGATGAAAGCATTACACATGAAGAGGTCAGGTAATTACTATTCAAATACCTTGAACCACTAGACCAAATCAATCAGAATGTTTAGGTTAGTTCACAGTAGCTTGATAAGTCATCATTTACACCAACAGTGGCATTTGTGGTAGCAATTGGATAAATAACATTGAGTTGTTTTATCATTTACAGTTATGTGATATCCTTATTGAGCTGTATCCAAAACTGGAAGGAATAAGTGGTGGATGGCTCCTGTACAAAGCAGGAGGTAATACTGCCTATCCAAAACAAAATATAATGCAATTTGCAGATTTTTTTTATATTTTGTTATGTATAATTTTGTTATGCTTTGTTATATAATTCTTGCTGTTATGACTTCTAGGAGAATGGGGAAGTCGTAAACTCATCCTAGTGGCTCCTGCAGACTGTGGAGATACAGGCAGGATTATAAGATCTGCAAAAACAGAAGAGAATTCAGTCCTCTACATAGCTCCTCTTCAGGAGGAGTTGGATACTGCACCTTTGCCAGCAACTTCTGAAGCCTTCCGTAACATGCCTAAGGCACTGTGCAAAAAGTGTAACATGTCTTATCCGCTTCAGGTTCTAACAGAACATATTAAATCATTTTCTTTTGTTGTGGTGGATGATGACGAAAACGATAGGGTGGAAGATGGGATAGATTTGTCTCCATCTACTCTTTTTAATTTATCGTTTATTATAGACCTGTTGTCCTATATGTGAAAAAGAAATGCCCCTTGATGTGTTGGAAGTTCATGCAAGTGGATGTGGGGAAAGGTATACAAGACATATTGTATGAAAATTGTTTTCTACAACATAAAACTACCATATGCCTGGATACATAAAAGTTAATTATGATTCCTAATACTGTTTTTTGTGTGTTTCCTTTTCCCAAATTGTAGAACAATGGAGGATGAAATGAACATTTCAGTGGAAGTGACTCATTTGGATAGTGGTGGCTAATTTGTTTAATCTATAGTTTCTCTAATTGACCACTGCTTAGAAGAATGATGTGAATATTACCATTGTATTTGCTATGGCTGCTATGCTAAGGAGTTTGTGCTTTGTGGCCCTTCATGAACTTGTGTTAAACAATGACAAATGAAGCAGAAAAGAAAACAAAATATCATTCATTTGGTGATGTAAATTAATTTTAACACAACTTGATTTGGAAGAATATTTTAAGAAATTGTGATTCCCTTCCAGATTGGAAGACTCACCCTGATCCTAAAATGGCTGCATACTTGTATACTTGTGAAATCCTCCGTCTCCATGAGACAGGGGAACCTCTTTTCATGTACATGGATTTGAGATCAAGCACTGAACAACAGGAGAGGGAACTGATAAATTTCTACAAGCAA
>JAABNY020003625.1:0-10248 GCA_015164015.2 Brevimyrus niger
TTTCGTTTTTTTTCCTTGTTTTTTTGTGGAGGTCAGGCCAGACGACAGAACCAATTAATTGGTTTTCCATTATTTCTTATGGGAAAAATTCGTTCAGAACTCGAACTTTTTAGGATTCAATCTGGAATCCCGAACGGATTAAGTTCGAGAACCGAGGTATTTATATACTTTAACGTGCAGTACCGTAAATTATACTTTTCACTAGTGCTTTGCTGCCCCCTGCTGGTTAAATGTACCCCTATACTCCTATAGCTTTCATTATGTTTATTTACAGAACTTACACCAAAAAATGACATGCATGACATGTTGTTTTTTGATATTCAATTAAAAGTTTTATTAAAATATTCCTTTGTCATGTTTTATTTAATTATGCATGTACAAATTAATAATTAAAGAGCTTATTAATCCTAAAACTGTCTCATGTATGCTGGTCTTTGTTCGCGTTTAATAAATGCATGCTTATATGATTTTGAAAGTTTTTACAATTTCTGGATTAATTATGTATTTTCTTGGAGTTAGTATTAAGTAAGCAGAGCAATAAAATAAATGGTTATGCTAACTGCAGTGAGACCTGTCTCATGGGGCCCTTCTCATTCTGTCCAGTCATTTAAACACAGAGAGGATTATGTGCAGTCTTGGATTGTTTGCTGGGATCCTGTACAGCCAGTGCTTTGTGGCCTTTTCTTCATGAGCACTTTGCTGCCACCTGCTGGTTAAATCCAGCCCTTTGTCTTTCATTCAGTTCAATTTAGAGTTGGTTGTCTTACCACAGCAGTACAAATGTTTAAGAATGATTTTTTTTAGTAGTAAAATTCATATTACTGTCAGGGTGAGCCCCTGTTGTCCCACTCTGTGTCCCTTCTCTGTTTGACCAGTCGGCATTGCTGGTCATCCTGTCCTTCTTGTTAGTCTTTGTGTTTTTTCCCTGTTCTCTGTCAGCCTCATAGGCCTACACATTGAGTGGCTGGTTGTCTGTACCTTTCTGTCCTGTGTTTGAATCCCACCTCCTCTGTTTTTGTGTTTTGCTCCATAGTGTCTCATTTGAGTCTCTCTAGTTATTGTGTCTGATTTTGTAGTTGGCTTTTGTTTTGTTTCTTGTGCCCCTGTTTGTGTCTTTACCTGTTTAATTCCCTAGTGTTGGTTTCTGTTTCCCTGCTTCACTGGTTAGTTCTTAGTTTCCCTGTTTTGCTTCTTTGAGTTTATGAGTTTCACCTGTCCTGTGTTTAGTTTTATTACTAGTGATGGCAAAAATTGAACATTTGCGAGATTAAATCATGTGGAACAATTGTTCTAGAAAATGAATCGATCATTTGGAATGTTCAGAACTTACAACAGTGACATCTAGTGGCCAAATAAATTTTATCCAACATCCCACTCAATAAACTGCAATGTCTTCCTGTGTGTTTCTGTGGCCTCACACTTTTTGTGTTAATCCATAGTATTTTTCATAAAAGACATTTGTTGTGTATTGGCGCTATATAAATAAACCTGGATTGAATTGATTTTTAGTATGTGTATGTGGTGCTTCTGTACAAATAGGCATAATTCAGAAAGACAGTCTGATGGCGGATGGAATGAAGGACCTGGGGAAGCGTTCCTTCTTGCATGTTGGATGCAGTAGCCTGTTGCTGAAGGAGCTTTGTAATGTCCTCACTGTGTCATGGAGGCGGTGAGAGGGACTGACCATAATGGATGGAAATTTGGCCAGCATCCTCCTCTCAGCCACCTCCTCAGTGGAGTCCAAAGAGCAGCCCAGGACAGAGCCAGCGCTCCTGACCAGTTTGTTCAGTCTCTTCCTGTCCCTGAGCTCCCGCATCCCCAGCAGACCACCACTAAGAATATAGCAGATGCTACTATAGTGTCGTAAAAGGTCCTTAGCAGTGTCCTGCACACACCAAAAGACCTCAGCCTCCACAGCAGGTGGAGACGGCTTTGCGTCTCCTTGTACAGGGCATCTGTGTTGTGTGACCAGTCCAGTTTATGTGAACACTCAGATATTTGTACCCCCTATATTCCAGATCGTTACCTTTCGATATACAGCCAACGATGGCTGTATCGTCAGAGAACTTCTGGAGGTGACAGCTCTTACTGTTATGTCTGAAGTCCGATGTGAACAGTGTGAAAGGGAAAGGGGAGAGCACTGTACCTTGCGGGGTCCCCGTGCTGCAGACTACCACATCAGACACGCAGTCGCAAAGTTTCACATACTGTGGTCTGTTAGTGAGGTAGTCGGTGATCCATGCAGCCATATGGCAATCCACACCAGCTCCCTTCAGCTTCTCCCTCAGCGGTGACGGCTGTGTTGTGTTTAAAGCACTGGAGAAGTCAAAGGACATGATTCTCACAGTGCCCCCAGTGCTCTCCAGGTGAGAAAGGGACCGACGGGGGAGGAAGATGATGCTCCACGCCAATACCCAGCTGAAGGGGGTCCAGCTCACTGCTCACAAGGTGTCGAATGTGATTGAGTACGATCCCCTCCAGGCACTTCATCAGATGGGATGTCAAGGCTACTGGCCTGAAGTGACTGGGCTCCCTGGGGTACGCAGTCTTGGGGACAGAAATCACACAGGAGGTATTCCACTTGGTGGGGACTCTCTCCAGACTGAGACTGAAGTTGAAAATGTGCAGAATGACCCCGCAGAGTTGATCAGCACAGTCTCTGAGAAGTCTGGAACTGATGCCATCTGGGACGGTTTCCTTTCGCACCTTCATCTTCCTCAGCTCATTCCTCACCTGATCTGCTGTTATTGAGAGGCTGAAGGGGGTGGGGCTGAGTGGTGACTTCTGACGATTTAGGTGGGGGATGGTTGTTTTGATTCCCCTGATTCTGGGTGGAAGGGGGTGAGGTAGCCTGAGGGTTTTCTTGGTGACAGTAGGGCTCTGGTGGGTAAATCCTGATGACTTAGTGGGGGCAGCATCAAATCTGTTAAAAAACAGATTCAGTTTGTTCGCCCACTCCCTGTCACCAGATTCTGGACCCTGTTCACTGACATTATCATAGCCTGAAATTTTTTTCAGTCCCCTCCGGACCTCTCTTGCTTTGTTTCCCTGAAGATGCCCCTCCAGTTTCCTCCTGTAGGTGTCCTCTCCTTTCCTGATTTCCCTCTTCAGCTCCCTTTGCACTCTCCTCATCCCCTCTTTCTCACCAGATCTAAAAAGCCTCTTCTCATTGAGAAGGGTTTTCAATGCTGGGGTCACCCAAGGTTTGTTGTTTTGGAAAACACCGTTCCCTCTTGACAGGCACAGTGTTGTCTACACAGAAATTGATATAGGCCGTGATGCAGGTAGCCAAGCTATCCACATCCTCCCCATGTGAGCTACATAACACTTCCCAGTCAGTTGTGTTGAAGCAGTCTCTGAGAATTACTATCTGTAATATCAGCATTCATCTCCCACCACATAAACACTGTAGGTGCTATTGTCTTGTATAAATGCATTAATAAAAGTCAGCTTATTGAGATATTCATTCTCATTTTCACAATACTCATAAGGCATATACACATTTAGAACGACAAAATTACTATATTCATGAGTATATCAGTGCTTGAAGGGAGAGGCGCTCGATCGCTCTCGCGCACCATGGACCGCCTAAATTGCCATTTAGGAGAGTGGAAAATCGCGCACACCAAAAAATAAAACAGTTTAAAATCGCACATCTCGGTGTTTCCGCGAGGACGATCGAGAATTCGCCTTTTCACGCAACCCAGTTCATTAATATTCAGTGAAATTGTAACAGCTACAACGATTGTTCTGATGCAATTATGAATACAAAACTGACCAATGAGAATACGGGTTTCATGTATCGCTTGGCAGCTTGGATAACAACGACGAAGAACGAGTGCCGGGGAAACAAAACTACGTACGCAACATTTTTGAAGTGGTGTGTGGAAGGCATAGCGCCGATGATCGAGAGGGAGAATGGAAAGGAAATGATCATGGAGGTAATTCAAGCTTATTTATCCATTCACACACCTTATATTAGATACGTAAATCGGCTGTATTTGGACAGTTGCATGTCATAATCATATTAAATTCAAACATAATACATTTTGAACGAATCTTTCATGTGACTCGGGAAGAACGAGTCGTCTCGTGGGATTCGTTCAGTCTCTGTTAGTGATTTAAGGATCAAATGGGCAAAATTTAAAGAATAACCAACTATTTATTACCTTGTATTACATTCAGTGTTATGGAAAAGAACCTTCATGACAGAAATTCCCACATTTATAAACTAAATAATAATAATAACAACAACAACAACAACAATAATAATAATAATAATAATAAACTATGCACCTGTTTGTAAGGAAGGTTGTAAATTAGTAACTAATTTCTATATACAGTGCTGTCACGTCACATAACATAAGA
Source organism: Brevimyrus niger (assembly GCA_015164015.2). Lineage (NCBI taxonomy): Eukaryota > Metazoa > Chordata > Actinopteri > Osteoglossiformes > Mormyridae > Brevimyrus > Brevimyrus niger. The sequence continues at coordinate 4,369 of JAABNY020003625.1, forward strand.
ATGAACGACTCGAAAGACTCGAGGAATCAGTTCTCTTTCCGGCTGAGACTGCATAGGTTAAGCTTATGGGGCTGTCACGTGATGAACAAAAGACTCAAACCAGAAGACTCGAGAGATGAACTAATCAATTCTGTTTCCGGCTCAGAATGCATAGGTTAAACTTATGGAGCTGTGACGTGATGAACGAACGACTCAAAATGAACGAAATTACTTGAAAAAAGATTAGTTCATTTTGCTGAGTGAGACTCAAAGGTCCGAGTCGGTAAAATGATCCGATCTTCCCATAACTACAGTGTATAGATGTACTGTATATACTAACAAGTATCCTATGGACAAGATAGCCAGGCCCCTGCAAATTTAACCAATGAGATAGACTCAGATTTTATTGGCATGGCCAGGGAGGGTTCCATAGCTGGGTTTGGGGCTGGATAATTCATCCGTATTTAAAAAATATATCACAAGTTTCAAAGGTGTTGAAGGAGATACAAAAGTTTTCTGAAGCATCTAGCTTGCATTTGAATATAATAAAATGTGAAATCCTAACTATCCATGATCATGATTACCCCCCTGAAGTCTGTAGTATCCCAATTTAAAAAGTAAAGGAATTAATATTTTAAAAAGTGAGAAATTAAAAGAAATATACAGCATTGAAAATATAATCCAGAAAAATAAAGTCATTCTTAAGAGATGTCTTCAAAGAGACATCAATTTTTGGATGTATTCTACTCACTAAAATGGAAAGTTTGTCTAGACTAATTTACCCAGCTTATTGATTGTAAAAATCCGATAAAATACCCAAAAAAAAAAATCAAGATCATTTTAATTTCATTTGGAGAAATAAATGTCATTACATTAGGAGAGCTGATGTTGTTAAATCTTTAAGAGAAGGAGGTTTAAACATGATTGATTTTCATCCAATGAATGGCTGCATCAAACTCAAGTGGTTTCAGAGTTCCATAAATAATTATGAAAATATTTGGTTTAGTTCATAAGATTTTCAAAGATTTTGGTGGGATTACATTCACATGCCATTAACATTTATTTACAGATTATGATGATACCACTTTAAAGAAAATCCGAACCAAATATCCTTCTTTTCCAATCCCACAAAAAGTTAAAGAAATATATTTCAAAATTATGTATGACATTTACCCTTGTGATGACTTTCTGCAAAAGAAATTTGCCATAAATGACAATTCCTGTGTTTTCTTCAAATCTGATATTGAGACACCAGAACATCTCTTTTTCCTTTGCAATGTTATACATGTTTTTGGAATAATTTTCAAAACTGGTTCTTGAATAAGACATCAGTTCCACCCTTAAATTTTGAGATGATAAATGTTGGTCTGACAGGAGATGAAGAGTCCGAATACTGTAATAATAACTAAATTCTTTATTCATAAGTCACGGTTTCTAAATATCAACCCAATTTTCCAGGTTTTTTTTTATTAAATAAATTTATTTAAGGAAGTGCTACAACATTGCAACAATATAAAAGCCCAGTCTTTATATCATTATATTGACAATTTAATTTTAAAAATGGAAGTCCTCTTATAAATTATATATGATATATGGTTTTTGTTTTTATTTTGACTATGCTGCTATAAAATTTCACTATGTTGTATTATCTGTGCTCCATTGTTAATTGTCTGTCTGTAAAATGTGCCTTGTAATAATTTGTATTGAAATAAATAAAAAAACGTAGCGAGCGGAATGACGTATGTATGCACATGCGTAGTTGCCTTTGGAATACCAAGCCGCTCCCGTAAAGCAGTAGTGAGCAGAAATGACATTTTCTTGCGCATGCGTAGTCTAAATCGGGTTTCCAGTCTAAGATCTAGTAGTAACACTGGCGTAAAACGAAGAATAAACAAGCGGGTGTTTTAAATATTAACTGAATGAGAATGCCCCCTGTTGTCTAAAAAAGAAAACACAGCTGATTTTACCAACATTACAAGTGATGAGGTACATTTAACTGTCTAGCAGTGAGGGAATGATTTTAGGAGGCCGTAACAAATAGAAACTGACTGGCGCGCCGGCAGGGCAGGATGACCTAAAGAGACAGATAAAGGGAGCAGACAGAGAGGCGGCCCTCACGTATCTTTGGCCTTCTAGTAAGACAAGTACTAACCGGCTAACCAGAGCAAATGTCAAACATGTGGTTGTCACGTAGAAGGAAGGTACCAAGAGAGGGGGGGGCAATCCCTGAAACGGGTTATAAAGGGAGTGAGCTGAAATGTATGGTTGAGCCTCTTCCTGTACATGCCGAATGTATGCCAGACAGTTGTTCCCGGATTATAATCTGTCAGACAATAAACCGGTGACCTGCAAATTCTCCACGTTTCAGTTGTGAATATCTTCTGATCAACGATGGAGACAGCGTACCCCAACAAATGGCAGGAGGACTTTTTCCACCATGTCATATTCGAAATGTGTTTGCCTCATCTGTCAGTATACCATTGCTATTTCGAAGAAGGGAAATGCGGAGCGGCATTTTCAAATTGTTCATAAAAACTACGACGTTAACGAAAAGCGAGCTGAGAAAGAAAAAGGTGAAGGAACTAAAATTCCAGTTCAATTAAAAAAGCTTTCTTAAAATGAATAATAATAATAACAATATTATAATATTACAATATTATTAATATATAGAAATTTTTGACTTGGTCATGTATAAGTAGCTTGCAAGCTGAAAAAGTGTGGGCACCCCTGGGCTAGAGGGAACCCGCTTGCTAACCCTAGCCCCACGCCCCCCATCAGACTCGTATGTGGACCATAAAACATGCAGGCAATGAGCGCAGGCTTCAGATAATGGAAACCAGCTGCAACTGCATGCCAGCCATAACTGCCGCAAAGTCTGCAAGGTGAGTGCTGATTGGACGGTTTGATAAGTCATTACCTTACTGTCAGCAACAAATCCTTGAATGGCTGAATACTCGTAACGATTTGTTACAGCCTGGTATTCGTAACGTATGTACTCGTTACTACTTAAATCTACACCACTAAACCATTCGTTCGAGTCACCGACAGTGTGTCCGAAAACCGTAATTTTGATTCGTTAATCGAACCGGTTCTCGGGGAGTTGCTGAGACCGTATATCAATAGACTAATACAGCAACCAAGGCTAACGACAAATCAGGTGTCGTGGGGTTTCCGGTGTCCGGTTTCCCCCCACCGTCCAAAGCCATGCTGACTACAGTATATTCTCCATGAAAGTTACAGGGAATTCGTTACCTTTGTCAGTTGACCGGCTTAGAGGTTTCTAATGGCACTCACCATAGCAATACCCTCACGATCGAGCAGACAGTGTGCTTTGTGCTGCGATATTTTGCCAAGGAAATGTCATAGGGAAATTTCTTTTACTGAACAGAAATTGGAATCACTTATTGGAGTCACACAAGGTGGTGATTTGGAATTTGTTAGTTTCTTCTGTAATAATAAAAAATATATGTATATATGTAAAAATATATTTATCACTGATCTTCCATTTTGATAGTATATTGCACTTTAAGGAAAACTTTGACAAGTCCTTTGTCATTTCTCACTACACATATGCTTTTTTGTCCTGTTGTAAATCATTTGTTTGTCAAACAATGGCTCACCTTCTATTAAGTGTAATATGAACAGACTCCTTTTTCTAATTAGCCTTAAAACATAGAAACACAGTAAGTGGAGGCTAAATGCAACAAATCATTTTTAATAGGTAGAAATACAAATACATAGCCCTACTACTTGACATGTGTCACGCCCGGCTCGTCCGATTCTCATGTGTGCCACGCCCCCCTCGTTACCTCGTGTTAATTCCCGATTGTGATCACCTATTGCCTGTTATTTTGGCTTGTTTCGTGTACATTAGTCTATGTCTTCATTAGTTTGGTGTCCGTCATTGATGTTCTGTGCTTCGCTGTCTGCCCTGGTTTCCCCAAATAAACCCCGGACATCACCGCCGCCTGTTGGGACTCCTCACCAGCCCCACCAGTGAGATGCTGCCCCCCATGGCGACTTATCATTTCCGGGCAGCATGCCTGGCCCACAAAGGACGCATCTGACCTGCCTGTGCCTGACCTGCCTGTCCTGGTGACTGCTGCACCTCCTGCTGGCCACACGCCTGAGGTTCCTGCTGCAATCCTGCCTGCAGCCCTGCCTCTGCGGGTAGTTACGCCTGAGGTGCCCGCTGCTGCGCCCCCTGCTGGTAGCACCTTCCTGGATGCTGATGTAGCGCCCCTGGCTGGCCACACGCCCGAGGTGCCCGCTGAGGCGCCCCCTGATGCCACCGCTACACCCGTCTTGCTTGTCCTGTCTGTCTCATCAGTGCCTCCTGCTGCCACGTACGAGGCCCCTGCTGCCGTGCCTCCTGCTGCTGCGCACAAGGCTCCTGCTGCTGCCAAGCCACCTGCTGAGGCTCCCCTTGCTGGCCGTGTGTTGGCGGTGCCTGCGGTGGCGCCCCCTGCTGGCTGTGTGTTCAAGGTGTCTGGTGAAGCGCCCCCTGCTGGCCGGACATCCGAGGACACCGCAACAACCACGGTGTCCCTTACTGGCCACACGGCCGTCCAGCCTGTGCAGCCCGGCTTGCCTGTTTCGCCTGTCCGGCCTAGCTTGCCAGTTGTCGTTTCAGCCGCCTCGCCCGAGGCGCCAGCTACAGCACTGCCTCCATCTGCAGCTGCGCCCAAGGCTCATGTCTCTGCTCCCCCCGCCTCTGCGCCGCCTGCTGTTGCTGCCACGCCCGCGGAACCGCCTGCTGTTGCCACCATGCCTGTCTCGTCTGCTCTGCCCATTCTACCTATCTCGTCAGTGCCCCTTACTGGCCAAGAGTCAGTCCCGGCTCACCCTACCCCTGAACTCTCTGTCCCCAGGGAGGTCCCAGACTGTGTCGCCATAGCTCCTCCTCCGATGGCGGAAGGAGAGGAGGAGCTCAAATGGGAGCCCTTGGGGATCCATCTACTGGGCCCCAATGACTCTGGTGGTGGACAGACTCCTCCACCAATGCCCCAGCAAGGTGGATCCCAACGAGGTCCCCACCTTTCTGTCCCATAAGGGGACACAAACGTCGGACCTGGGTCCCACCCGCGCTGCCCCCTGGCTCACCCATGCTTCCCCTGGCTGTGGCTCGGTGGCTGCCTGCGGGCCTTGCGGCGCCTGCTTGGCTGTTGCCTCCGGGTCCCCCTCCGGTGCTTCGTTGCCCGCCTGCGGTCCCTCCATCAGTGCCTTGTCTGCCGCATCCGGGCCCCCCTGCTTCCGCTGGGCGTCGGACGGCGCCTTCCCTGGCTCCAGCTGTGGCCTTCGCCTGCTGTGGCTTGCCCCTCTCGCCTGCCTGCGCTGGTTTTCCCTCCCGCTCCCTCCTCATTTCCTTTGTCGGTCCCTCCATCTCTGTCTTTGTCCCCTGTGTGGTCCCCCCCCGCTCCGGCCTCCCGTCCACCTGTGGCCCCTGCGGCTGCCTTCCATCACCCTCCTAGATTCCCTCGGGCTCCCGGTTGTCCTCCTCCCTTTGTTCCGTTTCCTCATCCCTTTGCTCCTCCTGTCTCTGCTCCTCGTCCCTCTCTGGCCTCTTCGCTCACTCCTGGCTCTTTTGTTCTGCCTGCTGGTGTTTCCCCTGTGTCTCCCTTCTTGGTCTGTCTGTCTGCGTTTCCTGTTCTTTGCCAAATTCTGTCTTGGTTCCTGTCCTTGTGCTTGTTCTGTGTTTCGGTTTTGTTCCCGGTGTTCTGTTGACGTTTTTGGTCTTGTTTTTCAGGTCCCGTATCCCTTGTCTCGTTCGTTGCCTCCCCTGAGTGCACGTCTTGGGGGGGGGGGGGGGGGGGGGGCTGGGTCCCCCGAAGGCGTATCCGGGAGCTGTCTGTAGCCCAGGCGTCTGGGCCGCTCTCCAAAGAGGGCAGGTGGGCCCACGAA
>JAABNY020003627.1:0-10227 GCA_015164015.2 Brevimyrus niger
TTCTTTCCCATTCTGACATTCAGTTTGGAGTTCAGGAGATTGTCTTGACCAGGACCACACCCCTAAATGCATCGAAGAAACTGCCATGTGATTGGTTGATTAGATAATTGCATTAATGAGAAATTGAACAGGTGTTCTTAATAATATTTTAGGTGAATGTATATAATTCAGCATGTTACAGCTGACTTGTTTTTGAAATTTCTGAAGATCTATGTTATTATCGATCGATCGATCCATCCATCCATCCATCCATCTTCTACCTCTTTTCCAGGGTTGGAGACTGAGCAGCAGCCTAAGCAGTGGTGTCCAGACCTTCCTCTCACCAACAAACTCCTCCAGTTACTCTGGATGGATACAAAGGTGCTCCCAGGCCAGTCAAGAGATATAATCCAGTGTGTCCTGAGTCTGCCGCAGGGCCTTCTCCTAGCTCAACACACCACAAACTAGATAAATTATTGTTTAAATTATGGCAAAATATTTGTCATTTGCATTTTAGCAATGGTTTTCAGGATAGACAAAGTTCCCCCCATCCTGGCTGTAATGAACTAATCCTACACTGAGATTTAATGCTACCCAGCTTTCTTTTTATACTGGAGTTGAGTTGTAGGCTATCGGTAATTTCACTGCAAAGTGAACAGGCACAAAGTAGCTCAACAGAAGAAAACGGGCCAAAGATTCAAGACTAACATTACATCTCCCATGAATTTGATACTATCTGACTAGAGCATGTGGAAAAAACACGATAGGAATATCCAGGCACTGGACAGTGATACTGAAACACTGGCTAATATAGTGTTTGAGGTGTCTCGCATGTATATGCAAAGTCTTTAATGATTGCACATGGCCTGATAAACATTATAAATGAAATGTGCTGAAAATTCTAAATAAACTTTGGCTGTGTAGCATCAATAACTTTATTGATGTTTTTAGCTTTGCTAGATATATAACCTTACTAGCTAGCCAGCAATACGTTACTGCAACAAACTCTAAAGGTACATTTCCCAATACTAACATGTTTGCTTGACAGCTGTGAGTACTAGCAATCACGGTGTTCATTGTTTTCATTTATCACAATAATGTAACAGTGTTTTCTTGCACATGAATGAGCCATTAGGTATTTGGATATGACAACAATGGGATGGGTGTTGGGGCTTGCCCAGGGTTGGTTCCTGCCTGCGCCTGTTGTTCCCGGGATAGGCTCCTATCCCCCGTGACCCCGGTTAGGATTAAGGTGATGGATGATGGAACAATGGGTTGGTTATGCTCCTCTCCCCCACACGCTCTCTGTTGTTGACTCATCTTAGAGCAGTATTCAGGCAGCACACCTTCATGTGTTTAGGAGTGGCTTCAGACAGATGTCCGAAATGGGGTAGGGTTTTTAGTTGGATACTTTTAAAATCTGCATGTTTTTTTTTTAAATCGTATCAATCATAATTATTTTTTATATATATAGCGCCTTTCACAACATGAGTCACCCCAAAGCGCTTTCCATGGGTGTGTTATGATAAGTGCAACATCATAATGAATAAACAACACAAAAAAGGGATAGGAAGAGACAAACAAATAAAAGAAAGCTAAATGACAACAGAGAAAAAACAAAAAATCTCAAATAGAGAGAAGAAAACTTTTGTGGGTCAAAGGTCAACTGCCTGCCCAATCCCCTTGAGCATGTTAACATTATTGAAAACAGAAGAGAGTGGACATCCTTGCTAAAACCCAAGGTGCAAACTGTGATTAAGGTCAAGTGGTCAAGCCAAAGTCCATCAATGAGTCTTTTCAGTCGAAATTTAAAGACAGACTGATTTTGCATCCCAAACATAGACTAGTAAACCATTCCACAATATAGGGGCCCTACAGCAGTATGCTTTACTATTCATTGTCACTTTATTTATATGTGAAATCTGCATTCTGTGACCTGAGTGGATGATGCAACTTGCAAACTTAAAGTAATTCTGTCAGGTAGGCATGTGCTAGCCTTATATGCAAGTAGGAGAACTTTGAAGCCAGTCCTGAACATAACAGGAAGCCAGTGCAGGGTACAAAGTGCAGGTGTTATGTGTGCTTCCTGCTCCTGGAGACAATTGAAGCTGCTGCATTTTGAATACGCTGCAAGGTATTTAATGTGCAGTGTGCACTCCTAGATAACAGAGCATTACAGTAGTCAAAGCTACTGTAAAAAAAAAAAACATGTATAAATTTCTCTGCGTCTTGAATAGCAAGAAATGTTCACAGTTTGTGCATACCTGTAGGAAGCATACCTTCAGTACTGTATCCATATGGGGTTTGAATGAGTGGTTTGTATCCAAGATGACACCTAGGTTATGGTCTGAGCTGCTAAGCTGCTCCTACTTAAACTCAAAGCGACAGGTATTTTAACTGTAGGGACCTGGATTGATAACCAGTTAACAGATAAAAAGCAGCGAGTAGGTATAAGGCACAATGTCACAGTGGGCCTGCATTCATAGTGGGGTACCGCAGGGATCAATTAGGACCACTATTGTTCCTGATTTACATAAATGATATAGGCACAAATATATACAGCAAACTGGTGAAATTTGCAGACGACACCAAGGTGGGTGGTGTAGCAGATACTGAACTAGCGGCTCAGCAGCTACAGTGGGATCTTGATTTAATTAGTGACTGGGCCGATACCTGGGCGATGAAATTTAACATAGACAAATGTAAGGTACTCCATGTAGGGAGCAGAAATATAAAGTACAGGTATTTTATGGGTCCTACTAAAATAAAGGTAGCTGATTATGAGAAAGACCTTATGAGATTATGAGAAAGATTTATGTTGATGCTTCCATGTCCCATTCTCACCAGTGTGGGGAAACAATAAAAAAAGGCCAATAGGATGTTGAGGTATATCTCCAGGTATGTGGAGTTTAAGTCAAGAGAGGAAATGCTAAGATTATACAATTCCTTGGCAATACCAAGGATGATTCATGGTCTTAGAGGAATGTCATACGAGAAAAGGTTAGTTGATCTGTTCACCCTCAAGCAAAGGAGACTGAGGGGGGACATGATCCAGGTCTATAAGATTCTAATAGGTTTGGATGCTGTTCAACCACATAGTTACTTCAGCATTAGTTCAAATACAAGTCGTCCTGATAACATAGTGCAAGCTGAATCCTTGGGTTCTTTAAATCAGAGCTAGATAAGATTTTAATAACTCTAAGCTATTAAGTTCTCCCCAAGTGAGCTTGATGGGCCAAATGGCCTCCTCTCGTTTGTATAGTTCTTATGTTCTAAGGGAAATGTCCAGCCCTTTGGAGTGGAGTGCAGTTAAATGATTATAGCCTTGCCACAAAACAACAGAAACTCAGGTTTTTGAGCGTTTAGTGATAAAAAGTTTTCAGCCATCCAGGTCTTGATTTTGTTGTAGCACTTCCCTAAAGTGACAATAAATGCAGGCATAACTGAAATGTATATTTGGGTGTTGTTAGCATAGGAGTGATATTATGTTTTCTCATTATATTATCTAATGTCAGCACATAGAGAGAAAACAATAAAGGACCAAGCATTGATCCCTCTGGTTCTCCATATTTGACTGGTGACATAGACAATGGAGTATGATTATTTAACATTTGAACATATTGATAATGATTATTCAAATACATTTTGAACTACTTCAACACTGTTCCATAAAACCCAACCTCAAATTTAAGTCTTCGTAATGGCGTAAAATGGTCAGCTATGTCGAAGGCTGCACTAAGGTCAAGAAGCTTTAACACAGTCACTGTGCTGACAGTTGTAAAACTTTTCAATTTAACTTTTAAATTGTAATTTGGTTACATTTTTTCAATAGATTTATCTGAATTTGATTAATTTCCTCTGTGTTATATTTATATTTAATATTGTTTACATTTCAGAAGGGAAAGGGAATTTTATTTGATAAAGGGCTGTTTCCTTTAAGTATTTTTGTGTATTTTAACCACGGTCATTATATGTCATTTCCTGTATACGGGCAGGAGAGCAATAAGTTGACATTGGCGGCCCTGGGGATTTTAGACTGCACAATGGGGAAAAGGAAGCATTTAGCAAGGATTTTAAAAATAAAACCTCCCTCTCTTAGTTCACAAGCAGGCAAAAGTGGTACGTTGTACTTTGAGTTTTATCATTGTATATGTATAACTGATGTATTTTCTTTGTATTTGTCCTGTATCTTTAGTTCTACAGTGTTTACAGTGGTGCTTAGGTGCTGTGATTAAACATCTCTGTTCAAGACACTTGGAACTTCGCGCTGTGACCAAGAGCGGCATAGTCACACTGTCAAAGTAGCTGGGGTAGTAATGATGTGGATAGGGATGCCTTCACAGTGAAACAACCACTTTGCACTGCACAAAAACATACAAGGCTGGAACATGGAACGTGAATGGACTGCATGCAGGAAAACTGGACATTGTGAAAAGAGAAATTAATAAACTGAAAAGTGATATATTGGGCATCAGTGAAATACATTGGTCTCTTCAATTCCGGAGAACCCACAATGTATTATTCTGGCAATGACAGCACCAGATGGCGGGAAATGGGCTTTATCATAAACATAAAGGTTGCCAAAGCCATTGAAAGTTACTAAATATTCAAAGACCAAGTAATGGCCATCCAAATCAGAGGGAACCCTTACAATGTTACACATCGTAACAGCAGACACACCTGAAGAGGAAGTGGAAAAGTTTTATGCGGAACTTCAGGATGTCCCAAGTCAAACATGCGATAAGGACAATATCTATATGATTGGTGATTTCAACTCCAAAGTGGGAACTATGGCAGAATGTGAAATTGTTGGAAGATTTGGTTTAGGACAGTGGAGTTCTGCAGGAGCTTGACTGGTTCAGTTTTGCCAAGAACATCAGCTAATGATTGCCAACACTTAGTTCAAACAACTCATTTGGTGGTTGTACGCCTAAGTAGAGAATACAGACAATCAATTACATCCTATGTCTGAAGAAGTGGCAGAGTTTGATCTCAACAGTGAAGACATATCCTAGTGCTGATTGTGGGTCAGGTCACCAACTGCTGGTAGCCGCAGTCAAACTTGCATTCCGCAACACCAACACAAAAACAGTAGCTGTAAAGAAATTTGTCAAAGATCAGCCCCAGCTACACATTTGAAGTAAAGAACAGATGAGCTGAATGCAGAATTCCAAAAGCAGGTCAGAAAGGACAAAGAGAATTACTGGAAGGAACAGTGTCAGAAGATGGAGGAAGAGAACAGGAGATGTCACATGTCAGAACTCTATGCCCACATGGAAAGGGTATGGTCCACATTCAAGCATTTGTTCTATGCTATATGGTAAGAAATGTTTGTGATGTTGATATCAAAGAGTAAAGATTACAGTTCCAGTTTATCTATTAATGGATACAACATAGTCTATACAGTAGCATAGTTATAATTCAAGTAAATGAGGTATTTTTCATTCATTATAAAGCACGGTCTTGGAGGTGCAAGTCAATCTGAAGCCTCATTCTCTTCAGTTCAAAGCACGGGATCATTACATAGCCATATTCACAGCTTACCCAAGGCCCAGTATAAGAGACATGGGATTGGGCCTAGTACCCCCACTTAGCCCTACCTCTCCATTTTGCGCGTACCCGCGTAGGGTAGTGTTGTCCCATTTCTTTTTAGCAGTGAGGGGTAGTGGTGCTCAGCCCTCAAGATACCCCTCGAAATGGAGATTTTTCAGATGCTGACTCAAAACTGGATGAAAGAATAAAATTCTCACAATGCATTGAAATACACAAGAAAAGAAAATATGGCTAGCGGTGTGGGAAAAGAAGCTAATATTTTTATAAATATATTTGGAAAAAAAATCTAATTTTAGCAGAGTATCAGTTTAATGTAAGTGAAACGGAGCATAAGGTTGAATTTTTCAAAAACAATTTTCTGAATATTGCTAATCCCGTGTGTAGAGACAGCAGTATCTCTGTAGTATTTATAGAAAAAAAAAACAAGCAGGGGTGAGTTTCACAAAACCGTCGAAAAATCTAAAACATATTTATTCAAAAAGAGAGAGCATTCAAGGTCTTTATGTAGTTTTTTGGCTACGACACTCTTGGGAAACTCACCTCTGTTTTCTGTGTTTCGTCTTCTAAGTGCATTATTTTACATCTTGCAATATGTAAAAGACATTGTTCCTGACATATTGTTTATGCAAAACGTGTGCATGTTTCATAGAAATATTGCATGCAATATGCTTCATTTCAAATCTGCGTGCCATTGGCAAACCTGTCAAATTGACAGTGTCATGATCATGATGTAATGTTAAAGTGACTTGTCCGTGATATAAGCATGTTGTACTATTCCAGGGACTCTGGAGTAAACCAGGCAGCTCATAAGCGAGTGGTGTCCCGATTCCTACTGTAGGTAAAGATTTCAAGCCCTACCCCTTGTGGCTACGAACTGTGAAGTCAACTTCGGAAGGGAGGGCCCTCGAAATCTAGTGGTAGGGCTAAGGGAGGCCTTCGAAATGGAGATTTTTTAGAAGCCGACTCAAAACCGAGTGAAAGAAGAAAATTCCTACAATGCATTGCAATACACACAAGAAAAGAAAAGATGGTTAACGGTGTCGGGAAAGAAGCTCATAAATGTAATACATCTTTATATATACGCTTGCAAAAAAAAATCTCATTTTTAGCAGAATATCTTAGTTTAATGTAAGTGAAATGGAGTATTAGGTTGAATTTTTCAAAAACAATTATTTGAAAATCGCTAATTCCATGCGTAGAGAAAGCAGTATAGCTATTGTATTCATAGAAAAAGAACCGAGCAGGGGTGAGTTTCACAAAACCGTCAAAGAATTAAGAACATATTTATTCAGAGAGAGCATTCAAAGTCCATTTTATGTAGTTTTTTTTTGGCTACGACACTTTTGGGAGACTCACCCCCGATAGTTGATACTTTTACGTTCGCGGGGATAGACGAAGCAGGTAAGGCGAGAATCCACAGTTAAACGGGTTTATTCCGGAGACACGGGGCAGACGACGACTAAACATTAATGACAGATCTGGGGAAACTAGCTCAGACGTGGACTAAATACACAGGACAGGCTGAACATAAAAGGCAACAAGTGATTACAATCGGGAAGTAACATGACGTAACATGGTGGGCGTGGCACACACTAGGATCGGACGAGCCGGGCGTGACAGATACACGTTACTTAACTTTACATTACTTAACTCTTTCATTAAAGTTACCTAAATGGTATCAGAGCAAACAAATGATTTTACCTTTAAAATGTTCCATGTGGGGTAATGCATACAGGGCAATAAAACAAATAATCCGCACACATATAGCACATGTACTTTTTAAAAAGCTGAGGTAAAAAAAAAACATTTTGTACCACGATGCACTAAGGGAGGAGAAATGGGATAGGACCGTTGGTCTGCGTCTTCCCTACTCGTCTTGCCTGCCGTGTCCTGCCCTGCTGTCCCTGCCCGCCTCGTCCTGCCCTGCTGTCCCCGACCCCGTCATCGTCCCGTCTCCCGTCATCTTGTAGAACTAACTTCCCCGGTGAACGACTCCTGCCTGCTCCTCAACGACTCTTACGGATCTCCCTTCAAACTTTGTTTGCTTTCGGTGCCGATAATAAACCTTTTGGCAACTGCATTTTCGATGCTCTGTCTCGGCATCACAGAAAGCAACTGCTTACAAACTTTTTTCCCAAGAAAGGTGAGCCCAAATGTGAAAGCAAATAGCCTACATTAAATAAACTCTGGTTATTAAACACTTCAATACCACGGCCAAATTACACATACTTACCATTAGTATGATTTAGCCTAGTCTAGATAAGTCTAAATATTTTTTTTTCCCTTTGCTTAACCCCCTGGGTTCCACGGCATCGTCGGCGATGCCGCTTTCTCGTCTATTTCAGTTTATATCGCGCTGAAATGTTCGTGTAGAATCATGGAAAAAAACGCTGACTGAATCTGTAATCTGGGGAATGAAGGAGCTGTTCCAGGAACACGTGTTTTCATTCCAGCAGCATCGTTTCTAGTTTTATATTGCTATTGATGCATCATTTCAACGTCAAGGCATTGCAATATTCATATCAACATTTATTATATTACAACAATCTAAACATATTTTTGTATTTACTGTGGTTCCATGGTTAGCGCTGATACCTCACACCTCTGGAAATCCAGGATTGAGTCCCCACCCTGGCTCTACATATTGCCGGTGTCTATGCAGGTTTTTGCAATAACCTTTAGGTCAGCTGTTCAAACCCAGGTGTGAGGACTCTTCAGTCAATATGTCCTCTGATTAGTAATCAAATTAGGGAGTTGCAGCGAAAACCCGCACACACACCGGCCCTTTGCGGATAAGATTGGCCATGCCTGCTCTAGGTTCTTCGGGTTCCCCCCACTGTCCAAAAAACATCTTAAAATAACTTGGAATTGCCAAAATGTGTGCATTTTGAGTTGGCACCCCGTCTTGAGTAATACTCTTTCTTGAGTCCATAGCTTCTGAGGCTCTGGACCCTTCATAGGACAAATGGGTATGGGAGATGTATGGATGGAGAATTGTGGTATTTGATAAAAGAAAACACACATTTTTTATCAGCAGATATCTGTACTATAGCAAACGCATTAACCTTTAAGGTATACCCTATGCTGCCTGAGATAGCCCCCCCCCCCCACTGTGAGTTCGATGAAGATAAATACCTAGACAATAAAGAGACGGATTTCCTTTTAAATCAATAGTTAATTTTGAAACAACACCACTGTCCCTCTACAAGGCAGGATCTGTGTCTTCAATGGGTGTATTGTGTCTTCAGATACGTCTGTTCCTACAAAAAGCTGTATCCGCTCAAAATCCCCTGCATCAGTTTTTGCTGTTTTATATTAATTTATTGTTTTTTATTTTTATTTTTCCTGGCAGCATAGAACTCTGTTTATGACTTGGTAAAGCTTAGACTATCTGATGTCCCATCAGAGATTGCATCCTTTGGTTTGATTGTACATATTATTGCATAACATCGTACTATGGCTAGATAAATGATTCTCAAGGTGTGCATTGGATTTCTATTAAAATTATAATACTCATAATATTGGATCCAAGAGAAATATTTTGATGTATTAGTTTTGACTTAAATGGCATCCTTTCTTTGCAGAAATTTGAATTCTGGATTTGTGGGCAGGAAAAGCATGTGGAAAATGTAACAAGAGACATTATCCAGGTATGAATGGATTGCTGAAATTAACAACATATGAGAACTGAACTGTTTCTCCTATTTTCTCACACATTATGCAATAATCTATTGACTGCAGTTGAGCAGAGGGGCATACCACATGACCTCTCCCCTCCCCTACTGCATCTCATTTATCACAAAAGCAATCTGGAATAACTGAAAAAACATGCAAGAAACTTGCTCAAAATCCTCATAAGTAAATATTTATCTCAATGTCAGTGCCATCAGAATGACAAGTCTTTGTGTCATTATTTACAATCAAGATGGTCAAATTGCTCTAGTCATGTTGTCAGTATAACAGCATAAGCTATATAAGTATTTTCTGATGTGAACTATGGCTAAAACTTTGATGACAGTGATTGAAAATGCACAATGCTGCACTTTTTCTTTATGGCATATATCAGTGTTTTGCACACACTGTACAAAAACTGTAACATAACAAAACAGGACTATGACATGCTGTACATATATAGTTTTGATAGTAAAATTATTACAGTAGGAAACTACATAATAGAAAAGAAAAAATCAACTGTTCCAAATGATGACAATTGTACAAAACAATTTGTATATAAGTACTAAAACATTGGGACATTTGTGTGAAGCAATGAGAAATGACATTCTGCTGTGTAAAAGTGACGTTATGGTGTAGGGATTACATTTATTTTGCAAATATTAATTGTCATTTGAGTAATGCTGCAAAACAAATGAGGAAAACTTAACTATTATGCTCCCAACATGATGGAAAGCCAGAGGATTCCTGCACAAAGTCAGGTGGAGAATGATTCTTTTGAGTGATTGGAGAAGAGAAAAAGCAATGAACAAGGGGAGGAGGCATGGAACCTATCACAAGTGGCACATGGTACCAGGCTGGGGTACAACTCAGACTGCTAGACACACACACAAAACACACACACGGGTTTGCAATTGTATTTTTGTTGGGACTCTCCATTCATTTCTATGGGGATAACGCTAATCCCACAATGATGACCCTAACCCTACCCAGCCCTAACCATAACCATAACCATAACCATAA
>JAABNY020003628.1:5627-33362 GCA_015164015.2 Brevimyrus niger
TGTAGTATTAAGTCAAAAAGCTCACCTACTAGATACTGTTAGTATCCCTTGATATAACATTATTATTGCATATCTGCCACTCATTCGAAGTGACCTAGAAATTGACCCAATTTGCACAGCTGGATATTTTTACTAGAGAAATTCCGGTTGAGCTTCTTTACTGAGTGAAGCCCAGAGAGGCGGCGCTCTGATGAGCCTCCCGGCCACTGAACAGTACAGGCATCATTTTCAGGGCAGCGCTGCTGTTTTTTTCTTGCGTGTGGCTAATAAGTGAGTTACATAACCAGCACTCATCCATTAAGGCTGACAGAACCCTGGTGGGGCGGCGGGGGTTGTAGACGGAGATGGAGAGAGCACTGCAACTCTCTGCATGAGTCTCACACTCCCCTGAAGGGCAGGGTGCGCGTGTGTGTGTGTGTGGGGGGGGCTTCTGAAGCCCTGTTACTAGGCAGGTTTCACAAGACAAGACACCCCCTCGAGGCGAGACCATTATGTAAGCCTTGTTCTCTGTGCTGACACGCTGATATGGAACAGAGATCTACTGGCAAGGTTAGGAAGACCAGTCTCTCCGTCACCTCAGCTCTCCGTGCTCCTCTGCAGAATAGCTGCTAATTAAAGAGGTTTTACTGAACTGTAATGGCAGCTAATCCGAAAAAGGTAAAAACTGATATTCAGAACAAATTAAGAGGGTACTTGTAACATATTGTTTACAGACACAATCACCTGAACCATGTAGCACAGAAAATTCGCATTACAGAAATGTTATATTTACATAAAGGTTATATGCTTTCAGGAAATGTATTCTACGGGTTTAAATTTCAGGCTCCAGGCTCAACGCGGTTCTGTGGCGGGTAAACAGTATGGAAGATAGATGGATGGTCCGTATAAATACTTCTATCATTCTTGGCTACAAATTTTACTATTTCTTTTTAAATTAATTTGAGGAACAGCCAGAGTAATAGGTGCACATCCTAGTAATTGTAATGTTTGCCCTAAACCTTCTTGTGACTGTAAGTACACATGCCGTTTGAACCTTCTGGTAATTTAATCAAAATCTTTCCAAAAGAGCTTCTGGGAATAACTGGACAGGACTGGAAAACAAATTCTGGGCAAATACCCCCATGTGTACATAGTCATTTCAACAACAACCAAAAAAAAACTTGAGGGGATATCTCTATAAAACAAATCAACTTTTATAAAATATGAGTGCTAAAAATTTTTTGTCATTGATTGGTTAATATTACTGGGCCATTCATTTCATTAAAATAAGTGGGGGTTTCTTCTAAAAATAAAGAAAAAAAAATGTTCATTTGTGGTTCTGTGTTGCAGGAATTTTGGTTGGGGGGGGGGTTCTGTCTACACCCCTGCACATTTCAGCACACATACATCACTCTGCAGCTCCAATAAAGCAACTGAAAACCTGTGCTCTTAGTTTACTTGACTTTTATGCCCTTAACATAATGGGGCACGTCCTAGAAAACAGTCACCACCAGTCAGCCTATGAGATTTCACATTTTTATTATACTTAAAAAAATACAACTGCCCTGAGTTCAAAGTGTGATCATCATGTTACGATTGACAATATGCCTCTAACCCCAGCACTGGAAACCAGAACGTTAGAATATGAGAGGCAATGCAAATGAGTGTGTGTGTGTGTATGTGTGGTGGTAAGAAGGTAAGAAGAATAAAAGTCAAAGGAGAGTAGGGAAGGTTGTTGTGTTGCCCTGGCCTGCACAGGGTGTAGGGTTACAGGGTTGCTAGGGAAGGTTACGGGGCAGCAGCTGAACCACAGGTGACCCTCTCCTGAGGATCCAGGATCCGGAGCCTATTGTCCTCACAAAGGCTGGACAGGTCACTTTCTGAGGAAGTCCCCAAATGCCACAGTTTCCACTGCAACGTTAGCACTTAGAGCAAGCATGTAAGTGGACAGGAATAACACCAACAACCTGCCTAGGAAAGTCTACCTGGCTCATCCAGACCAGTGTTTCCCAACCCGCGACCCCCAGACACTCCACAATTTTGCTCCCTCCTAGCTTCTAGTAGGGCAGCAAAAATGTGGACTAGCTGGCAGGGTGCAAAAACCTGGACCAGGTTGGGAAACACTGACCTAGGGGACTCTGAGATTGCTATCCATTTATATGTGTATGTCACTTTCACAAAATTGTCGACATCCAATGAGGGACTTTCCTTTTTTCTCATAAACCTGTTCCCAAAGGACCACATTACACCATTTATATTGGTAAGGTAATGATATATTGAGCTGACGTAATGTGCTATTATGTGTCAGTCAACAACAGTGGGTTGCGCAAGTGAAATGATGTTATGTGGAACTGCATGTATCGCTCCCTTTTTTTTTTATTGTTCTCTGCTCGCCTGTTTGCCCACACACAAGGAATGAAATCATAAATAAATGAACAAATGAATAAATAAACAAAACGCATTCACACGCAGCTCAAGTGACTGCTCAGTGAGAACCGACGGAGTCGTATCTGAGGTCGCCATCTGTCCCTGCCACAGCCCCCTCCGACAGACAGAAGTCGATGTAACCCTGCGGGAAGCAAAGCGAGCCTTTTAGAGCGAGAGCGATCTGAACCCAAAGGAGTGATTGGTGAGGCAGAGTCCCACGATTGACCACGGCTTCCTATGTACCCTGTAAAGCCAGGTGGAGAGACAATCTCATTTTGCACTGAGTAAACAGGGGGCTCCAGCTGCCATTGTCTCCATACTCTCTCAGCATTTTAATGCCCCTTGGCATCCACACACATCCCTCCCCCCTTGAGTGCAACAAGGATTCTCCAATAGCTTCCCAACTATAATAAGATTTCTTTAATGGTTTTGCTAAGCTGTCAATTCTCTTAGGTAGGAGTCACAGAATAGTCAAGCTTTTCCCGCACTGAAGAACGATTTCAGTTTTCAAGTCAGGGTCACCTTATTAAAACGTAACCTGGATTTGCCTGTACACAATCTGCAATAGCAGTATTATTCAGGCCCCTGGTGAGCCCAGATCAACATGCTGTAACAAGTGCTTACTCTAAATAGCTGAC
The DNA here is from genome assembly GCA_015164015.2 of Brevimyrus niger. Lineage (NCBI taxonomy): Eukaryota > Metazoa > Chordata > Actinopteri > Osteoglossiformes > Mormyridae > Brevimyrus > Brevimyrus niger. The sequence continues at coordinate 8,672 of JAABNY020003628.1, forward strand.
TTTTTAAAAACAGTAATCCAATTATCTAGAATAACATCAGAATTGTGGCAAAGTTTATAAGCAGATATTTTCAGCTGTGAAAAATAAAAAACAAGTCTCTTTGGAAGGAGACTTTGAAAATACAATTGTTTATATGTAAAAGAAAAACATATTTGTGCTTGCTACAGTATATTAAAAATAAAAGAATATAAAAGCATGGTTGATACTATAGGATCAGAGAATATAAAAATATTCAACCTGGTTTAAAATAAATCAACCTGGTTTCACAGAATTTTCTCTTATCTGTGACTTGTCTCTCCCAGGGCCATCTGCTGCATTAGACACCTGTGCAGGGGGCTAAGATCCAGAAACAGCAGGTTGTGGGTTCCCTACAGCTCAGGACAGCACCCCTGGAAGCCCCCTCCCCGCCTGCCTCTGCTTCCTGTTATCGCTGCTAAAGCAGTTCTGGGAGTGACCTCATGCAGGGATGTCAGACTTTTACTCCAGTGCACTTTACACTTTTTTCTTCTCCTTTCTGTGGAAATGCACTGTGATCAGCTTAATGACATTATGTAGGATCCAGGGTGAAACACAGTGTTTTATCAGATGTGATTCTGTCACTGTTGAAGATCTCGAAGGGAAGACATTTTATATAGCTTTAACAAAACACCTGAATGGCTTTTATTTGTTTATATCATTTATATCAGTCAGTTATGCAGAATAACTATGCAACTGAAATTATTCTTGTTGGTGAAAAGTCGATCTGAAAAATTAAACTCCAATTACCTGATTGATATTCAATGTATCTCTTTTATTTATGAGAAATATATAAGAAATAATTAATTTTGAATTAGGTTTATGATATTGAATGAAATGTGTGACCATGCCCCAATCAATGAAAGGGTGTCCCCTACCCCTAGACTCCACAGGGTTAAAATGTATTTTACTTTTATGTGTGAATGAATGGTGTGTGAGTGCCCTGCCATGGCTTGACCTCCCCATCCTGGGTTGGTCCCCGCCTTACACACACAGCCTAAGGATAGATCCCCCCGCAACCCTGAAAAATGGAGGGATAAATGGATTCTTCTTTTTTAATGTTTGAGTTTAGTTGATTTTTTGTGTGCAAATAATAGTTTATAAATAATTTTATATATTAGTGATATATTACATACTAATATATATTGCACAATAAATATTAGATGCAATATTATATTTATTATATAATATTATATATTAAATATAGAAACAGTTTAATAAAATTGCCCAATGACTCTTATCAGTATTTTCAGACTGAAAAGAATGAATGATGCCATATAAAAATACCATGTATGGTCTATCAAACTGACATTATTACAGATGGTTCTTAAAAGGATGAATGTGAAGAACTGGCCCTAAAAATCTAGCATTGCCATTTTTCAAACGACTTTGGAACAAGGACTTCTGGTATAAATCAGACACTTGGCTCCACAGTATAGCTTCAGCTCAGGGTTGACATGTCAGAAGTAATTCTAAATCAAATGCTGATTTGATAAGAGAAAGTGCACAAAACCAGATATGTACACAGATGAATGATCCAGCTGAAAACTTATGGCTGATAAAAATGGGTGATGCAGAAAAATATACTTAGCTGTTATGTGCATCATCAACCAAAATGGGCACAATTTCTATTCCAGATATTCTGCAGGTATTTCCTCACATGCCTGGAATTGCAGCTCTCTATCTGCACTCCTGCTTCTAGAATCGATCTGCATCCAGACCAAAGGCTCAGCCGTCAGCATCACGCTCATGCTCAAAGCACTGATGAGACATTAAGTGTTGCTGAAGACAGCAGGAAATAATGGAGCCATCTGAAAAGCCATCCCGGGCCTGTGCGTATGAGGGGGGAGGGGGGCTTGGTCACTTTAACCTGATAATCTGCACTTTCGCAAATGGCCTTATTTAGCAAAGTAACCCCACTGGGGCCGGCTCCGCTTCCACTCGCCTTGTCTCAAATAACAGATCCTCTGCCTCCACCTTCTGCAGTCTATCTACCTTTTTGGTGCCTTGAATGTACTTCTACTGATGATCAGAACTCGGGGGGGGGGGGGGGGTAGATGTCACAGCCTACCTGGATGATTTATTATATTGTCAGCTGTATGACTATGTCTACTTCAATCACTTCGGTGACACAAGAGCACAAGAACTCAGACAGACAGTAATAATTGTCCTGTTTAAATCAAAACAGAGATAATGACTAACGGAGAATCAAATCTTCAGGGTCACGTATAGAAGACAGTCCATGAATTCAAATCTGAATTTGACCAAATTTTACCTTTGAATAGCCACAGTACCGGAAATTCCAGAAACTTTGGTTAAGTCTACGCCCATAGTTATCAAACTACCACTTCTGGAGCACCGAGCCATAACAACCACACTCCTGTCACCTTTGTGAGCATCTCAGTGGGAGGGTCATGACGAGGGTTCCTTCGTCCACCGCTGTATAAGTGGTCAAAACACATATGAAGATTCCTGGGTCTTTCTGTCAAAACAAAGACTACCCAGATCCACTTGTGTCCTCTTGGGTCGTCATTTGGATATTAGAATTCTGGATATTAGAATTCATCATAGAGTGGCTCTGGAAGCACTTCAGCGTACTCCAAAACCTTTCTCCCTTTGGTCCTACAACAGTACACTTAAAGATAATGAGCCCACCATCATATTATACATTACAAAGCACCCACTGAAAACAAACTATAAAGATCTGGTAGAGCTATAGTCAGATTGGACATCCAAGGACATCTTTTTTATTTACCAAAATTACAGCCTTTTAAGCCATTTTGCATTTAAACCTTCATTATCAAACATCTCATGGGTTTTCTCACCTATTCCTAATACTCTGTGTTCACATTATAAAAGGAAGAGCATCATTGCAGCTTACAAACCTTTGAGCCTATACATAGACATATAAAGACTGCCAGTGCTGTTTCCATCTAGTTGAATTTGATTTGTTTATACCAAAATAAAGACTCTTTAAGATGTACGTGACTACGGCCATTACTTCACCTGAAACTGGATCAAAACTACTAAGTGAAAGGTTAAGACTCAATGGTTAATTGTGTCCTTCGCTCCCCTCTGATGTAACTCAAAACAACTTGTTCCCTTGATCCCATTCCTATGTTTTAAAAAGAACAGCTCCTTTTCATACTGGTACAGAAAAATAACAAAATCCTTGGAACTGGAATATTGCCATAAGGCTTTAAACGGCCTGCTATACCCCCTTTACTGAAGAAGCATAAATATCAACCTAGATGTTTTTTCTAACCATTCACTCACTTCGTGTCTCCCTGCCTTGCCTAAAATATTAAGAATGGAACTGCCATGTGAGCTGCAGTCCATATCTTTTGCGAGCTACACATGGCACTGAAATCGTACACAGACACGACATTGACGACCTGCTGAACATCTATCAAGCAGTAAGAAGTTCATTTCCACTGTTATGCTGATGATACATAGATTTCCACCAAAACAAAATTTTTTTTTTTCCTCCAGTTTAAACACAATTACAAAGGGGTAAATCTGGCATGTATATGACACTAAATGCTACTTTCAGGGTCTTTGTTGGATGGTTAGGAAACTGGCTTCCCTTTTCACTTTCAGGCCAAGCCTTCTTTAGAGACTTGGACCATATTCCACATTGTTTGTTCATCTGCAACTAGCTCAAATTCCCTGTCTTCCCATGACCACACTGAACTCTCCCAAAATAATATACCATTCACCTGCATTTTCTCTGACTGCACACCACTTGCAAGTTAATATGCTCACTTCAGTGCTTTTACACAATATAACAGATGACAATGTTCACTTTCAAGACAATTATTTAACATTAGTTATTAATGTAATATTAGTTTACTAATATATGTATCAGTTCTAGGGTCCTGTTGTTTTCTTACACTGTCGTCTTCATAATTGTTTAGTTGAAAAGGTTCTCAAGCACACAATATAACTACAATAAATTTAATTTCAACAAGAACTTGAGCACACCTTAGGGGCTGACTGCTGTGGTCCATTGTTCCGTGGGCACTCAATTAATACAGTACATGTTCCAAGACAATATTCTCATTGCAAAACTTTAATGTCACAGTGGTTCTGGTATTTCTGCTGGGGGGGGGGGTATTTCTAAATTATGTTACTATTTCTTGACATCTTCGAAATGTTAGAGGCATTTCCAAACTCACTTTGACCTAATGCTGTGGTTACAATTATGCAACTGCTATGCAGGGAATAAAAAAAATCCATATAAATTTGTTCACGGTCGGGAGAAGATCCCCTGTATAAAGAGGTGCGACCGAAACACATCCCACGCCAGCAGCAGCCCTCGCAAAGTTAGCTTTTCAGCGTGAACGTAAAATACATCACAATTGCAATGGTGACGTTTTTCCCTTACTCTAATTGGAGGAAACCCCGTGCCCTCGGTTGCAGTCAGCAAGTCTGTTGAGCATGCCCTGTAAGACCCGCCTTCCTACCCCGCGCTACATTTCTATTGGCAAATAATTCGAACGCCGACGGGTGATCTGTGGGACTTACGCGTCTCTCATTGGAGGTCGTGGCTGTCAGATGCTGCCCGCTTTTTCCACTCTGTGTTAAGTGTTGTCCAGCTTTTTTCCCTTTTGCCACCCGAAAGCGGAACAATTCAGAGGAGAAGGACGGAGTCTCTGGAAGGTTGGGAAAAGCTTCTTTTATCCCATCGAAAATGTATATTAGTACAGGAAATCGCCAAGAACGCATTAAATGTTTTGTTGGTCTTGAATCGGACTAAACCAATATAAAGTAAAGCTGAATGAGACACGGTAACCGTACTAGGGTTACTCTGAGGGTATTTTGCCGCATCCATTTTGACAGAGTGAGCTTCCTAGCCAGTTAGCATCCTGAAAAGTTATGGCTCTTTGGTGAGCTTTAGCGAATATTTTCTCCGTAAGTTACGGACACGTAGACGTAAGTTTGAGTAACGCTGTTTCCCTGAGGGAGGTTTTAAGTTATGCGCGGAGGTCCCGTACCAACTGCCCTTTCACCAGGCGTTGATAATGTGGCGATCTGCTTAAGCCTTAAGGCGCCTGTTAGCCCGCGGGCAGCCTGAGCTCGGCGGTCCGTGCATTCCGGCTTCTTTTGGATTCTGCCCGTAAATCTGGTCCACTGACCTGACTTGAAGCCGACCAAGTCCATTTTAAGCTATATTATGAGGAGGTTGATCTGATCTTATCCGGACAGTCAGGGTGGTTCGTAAACCGGTCAAGCCCCCGCGTTGGGTGGCTGTGGTTTACCTTGTGTATCTGTACCTGTCACCAGCTAACGCGGATGTCAGCCCTCGTTCACTCTTTGTTTCTGGCGATCGGCTTCGTTGTGCGCAGACCTTCGCCCAGTCTGGCCGTACTATATTTCAGTTGTCTGGTAAGGTTCGGCTGGTTAGCTGGTCATTAGTGAACTGGCTTATTTAAAAAAGACAAAACCGGGGCTGTGTGAATAGTTTACTGCACGTATATAGTCTTTGCTGCAGGTCCGTCAAAACCAAGCGTTAAACTCTAACGCTACCCGCGAGCGACGTTTAACAAGCTGGGAAAATCTCACTGTTTAAACGGTTCATAGGCATGTTGTCCCCGTATGAAAGTGAAATGCTGCTTTTTTAAGGGAGTTTGGTGAAAGTGACGTTTTGACAGCCTATTTTCCTCCTGTAGGTCGCTAACTACCCGTAAGTGTTCCGGACGAAACCACCCCTTCGCGGCACCCACACGCCCGCTTGGCTCGCCCTCCCCCCGACACTCTCCCATTTTTGCTGCCAGACTCGCAGTGAAGCTGCTTTTAAAGGGCGCGAAGAAGCGACATTAACTGTTAAAAACCATGGATAAAACGGAGCTTATCCAGAAGGCGAAGCTGGCCGAACAGGCTGAGCGCTACGACGACATGGCTTCGTCCATGAAGGAGGTGACTGAGCAGGGAGCCGAGCTGTCCAACGAGGAGCGCAACCTGCTTTCTGTCGCCTACAAGAACGTGGTGGGGGCCCGGCGATCGGCCTGGAGGGTTATCTCTAGCATCGAGCAGAAGACCGAGGGCGGCGACAAGAAGCTGCAGATGGTCAAGGAATACCGGGAGAAAGTCGAGTCCGAGCTGCGGGAAATCTGCAACGACGTGCTGGTAAGTGCTAATAGATTTTATGTAGCCCGTCTCTGGGGAAGTTTCTGGAGGCAGAGATGGACGATCAGACCTTTGTCGGAACCTGGGGTTGACGGTTACACTTGGTAACCCGTGTAGGTCACGTTTTGATATTTCAGTACATGTGACGTTTAGAATGACCATCCCAAGGTTCTGGGGAAGACCAAATGTGTATTTCTTGGCTGTATCTAATGACGGTAGGATTAGGTTTCGAGTCAGTCGCAGCACCCAGATCCGGAGTGAAAACGGCAGGGCTGTCTGTGCGGTTGTGGTGCTGCGTGAAAGGGGCGTACGTTGAGCAAAGGTCACATTGCGAAATGCTGCAAGGAGCTGGTCTCGTTGATGCTTATCAAGAACCTCGCAGAGACGCTGCACCATTGATCTGGTGCAGACGGCTCGCCTCTCCATCCTAGAGCTCTTAATATGTACATCAGCGGAAATGCTGCACTTATGCACCTCCTAATGATATTTCATCTTAAGAGACGACCAAGACAACCATGAATAATTTACCTTTTTAAATCAATATGGATGGAGACTGTTGCTTGGTGGTTTAGCTGCAATTTTTCTTTTCTAATGTGCCAGCATATATAGATAGTGGAGTCTGTCGCATCCCTTGTTGAAATATCCAGATGAAATGTCCATAACCTTAATCATACCTATTCCCTTCATTTGATTCTGTCAAACGGATAATGCACAAATCAAGCTGCTTTACATGTCCTGAACTGCTTAGATGGTCTCTGCAAATTCGGTCTTGAAAGCTGACAGATGGTGTATTACTCAAGTGTAGAAGAGAATAAATTATATTTCTAAGCTAAGTCATTAATGGAGGTTGCTTTTCAAAATGCTTATACTCCACATATGACCTGTAAGACTTTAGATGGCTCTCTGTCGTGTCACCAGACTGTGCCCTTGGCATGCATTGTTTTAAGTTGGTGTGGGAACATAGACTGGATCATGTTGCTTTGAGCAGCCTCTCGCGACATGTTGATAACTGGCCATATATGGAGAACATCATTGTATAAATCAGTGATGAACAGTGCTTGAGTCGACTCCTTGATTTTTAACCCATTACAGACTTCCAGTGTTGGTTTTATCCTGTTACGTTAAGCTTGTTCTGGGAAAAACCAGTCATTGAAGAATCTGTCACAGAGCTTGATTATTATTTTTTTTGACTGGTCGTCTCGCAAGTTTCCCTTGTTGTTTTGCCACATCTGCCTCTCGCTTCTGTGATGAAGTGCTATGGTCCCCTGTGCAGTTACTTCCTGTTAGGCACTGATCCATTTTAAAATCCTTCATGGTGTTATGACTTGCCGCTTCCTGGATAGGCGCCTTTCCCTCTGTGCTATGTTTGGTTTATTAGTCTTGTCTTACTGTAAATTGCCTTGCATATTAATGTGTCATGAGCATTGATTGCTTGGCTCTGTTACTCCCCCCGTGACGCTGTAGTTTTGGACCAGGCTGGGCGGCCGAGGTGTGGCACCTGGCTCTGAATGGTGCCAGCACTCTGTCCTTTGTTTGCTTTGTGTCTCTGGGCATACCAGTGAATTGTACCTCCTTTGTGCTGGCGTAATTTTTTCTCCCCCTGGGTGCTTTGGTCCCTCGCACAGGCCGAAGACATTTTGTTAGGTTTTTTTTTTGTCTGATGGATAGAGTTTGGTTAGCTGCGATATCCCTGGATTCAGAAAATATGTTGGAGCCAGAACAGGAGCTTGCTTAAAATCTATGTATTTGGTAGATAGGAGTCAGTAGTAACACTCTTCCTAGGAAATTCCACCTTGGAATTGTAATAAGCTTATTCTGCTACTTGCCAAGTGAACATTACTTCTTAAGGAACCAGTGTTGTGTGCACCTTCAGAGAACTCGCACTTATCGGGTTTAATTAAATGTCTTGACAAAAGTGGGCCATAGAAAAGAAAAGCACGTGCTTGCCATGCCAACCAGCCTCATGCAGGCGTGTTTCCACAGGAATAATAAATCATGATGCCACAGTAGATACCACAGGGCTTCAGCTCTATTTCCCAGCACTGTAGCGAACTGCGGGGGGGCAGGACAGGGATGGCGGCCCATGTGGCGTTATGAGGGCTTCCGTTGGCAGAATTAGGATGATGTAAGAATATTCCTGTTTCTCTGCTTTCAGTTGAGTGCAAACTTTTGCTCTATCCCTCATTTTCAAACAAGGCCCTGTTAGCGATGTGCTGGGTCAGTATGTGAAGGTGGGGCGAGCAGGTCGCTGCCTTTTCCGTGTGTGAGAGAGGGTGGCCGGCTTTTTACCTGTTGACAAGCACTCGGCTTTCCTCAGCATTCAGGCAAGTTAAACGATTTAAAGTTTCATCATCTTGTAGTCACTCTTGGAGGTTTAAAACCGTACATGGTGGTACTCTGTGGACACTGTGGCTTTAGTGTAATTTGGGAGGTGTTATTGACCGCTTGGGATGGCTGCCTAGCTAGTTTTCTGCACCGTTAGCTGCTGTCTCAATTGCAGGATCGATGATCTGGAAGAGAGACTGTGACTGAACCCGCTGTAGAGGCTGCATGGTTTTGCTCTGCCTGCAAACATTCTGTTAATGAATTGTATTGTAATCGTCTCATTATCATAAAGCATATTGCTGGATAAATGTTTTGGTGGAACAATTAATTTTAATGAATTAGTCAATTTGTCAACATTTGCTGTTCATTTGTAGAAACAAACAAATGGCTGTTTTAATCTGATTAATATATGAATCTTATTTTAAAGTTTTCTCAGTTTTTAGATAATATATTTAAATAGCAGAAATATGCATAGGATTTCAGGCTTCTTCAGCATATTTAGCAGGTGGGCCATTTTGTTTCATGACCCATCTGACACATTCAGTCTCATTGAAGCTGTGTGCTGTGAGGAGCCAGACTGGGATGAGGTGGTTGGTGGTGTGGCTGAGCTCATCAGAGGTCTTATGAAGGGACGTGGGACACAGATCTGTCTTTGAAGGTTGGCTTGGCGTCACAGTGAGTGCTGTGTAGCCCACCATGCACCAGTAGGAGAGATCAGCTGAAATAGACAGTTCAAAATTATGGTCCTTATTCTGACTCTACAATGAATTTTCCTGATACTAGCTCAATAAACCGAAGGCTATCAATACCATCAATCTAATACTCTGCTGGGAAAGTACAGGTTTTTTTTTTTTTTTTTAAAAGGAAAAGAGCTCAGAGTATAATACCAGAAGTGCTAATTGAGGTATTTCTGGAAAAGGTGTGTTTTAAGTCGTTGTTTAAAGACATTCAGTGAGCTGTTTGGACATCGAAGGGGAGTTCATTCCAGAACAGAGAAGAGCTGAGAGGTGTGTCTTCCTTGTGCCTTGAGGGGTGGTGGGACCAGTCGAGTAGTGCTGGAGGATCGGAGAGATCGAGGTGTAGTGCGAGGTGTGATGAGGTCTTTTAGGTAGGAGTAAACTACTCTTGCGTGAAGGCCTGAAGTTGCCTGTTTGTACCTGATTTGCAAGTGTCTGTCGGGTGTTTTTGATAATTTCGTGGTTTGAGAATCAGTGAGGTGGTCTGTTAGCCATCACCACAGACCAAGTAATCTAACACCAGTGGTTACCATAGTAACCAAAACCAGGTCTCTCGGCTGAGGTTTGAGACCAAACAGTGAAATAATTGGAAATTATTAAGTTTTAATTTAAAATTTATCTGAGTATCCAGAGAAATATTGTGAGGGTTCAAGCATGCATGCTTCTCTGCAGCAGCCTGGGCAGCAGGGTGAAGATGTGCTTTTGTGGCATATGGAGGATTTCGAGGCTCAGTCTCTCGGGTCGTTGGCAATTGCTGGTAATTAGGAATTGCAGTTGTACGCAATGTACAGTACAGATTAGTACACATTTTTTATGTGTTCCTCTCTCCTCAGGGACTACTGGGTAAATACCTTATTGCCAACTCCACTAACCCTGAGAGCAAAGTCTTCTATCTAAAGATGAAGGGAGACTACTACAGATACCTTGCTGAAGTCGCATCTGGAGAGGACAGGAAAGGTGAGTGTGTGTCTCAGCACGGCTCCCTCTCCGGTTTGTTGCTCACCTGCCGTTTCTGATTCCTCTGCACCACAGGGAAATTCGTTTTTTCTTTTACCCAGCAGTAATAGGCATGTGGTTGATTGCTTTACAGAATCACAGCATGACTCTAGAAAATCAGCCTGTACTTATTTATTTCCCGGGAATTGAATGTAACGACTTTAATGAAAGTTGATTAAAGCTTGCAGTAGCTTCAAACCAGCTTACTTCCGGGTGTTTCTGATCCACTGGCCAGGCTGTATTTTAATCTCCTGATGTTGTTGAAATTCCTTAAGCCACATTTATAGTTGCTATACATTTTCCCCTTGGATATAGCTTGACATTGAGGTGTGTTTGTGTGTTACATTGTGGGGACCAAAATATCTCCACATTGATGATAACCTGTTATTTGGACCTGGGTGTGTCTGGGCTCACTCCATTTGTATGAGCCTTGTCTGGAATAACTGGTACATGTATCCTGGGACATAGCTGCCCCCCCCCAAAGTCCTCACCGCCTGTCCCATTCTTCAAGATATTACATCATGTCTTTCATCTGTCATCATGGTCCTCTCTTTTGAAATGTGCTTGACTTTGCTTTTCTAGAGAACATTGTGCCGCACTCATAGCTCCCTCCCCCTCCTTTTCATCCTCGTGCCAACCCCCCCTCACCCCTTACAGAGACGATAGCCAGTTCTCAGGGTGCTTATCAAGAGGCGTTCGACATCAGCAAGAAGGAGATGCAGCCCACACACCCCATCCGCTTGGGCCTGGCCCTCAACTTCTCCGTTTTCTACTATGAGATTCTCAACTCCCCGGAGCAGGCGTGTTCACTTGCTAAACAGGTTCGTTTCGATTCTGCGGCGTGGTTGCTAGTGGTGAGCAACTATGGTATCATAATGCAGCATCATTGAATGAACTTTTCCAGTTACTGGTTTATGTTTAATCTTGTTTAATGTGACTTCAGAATGTCTTCTGTTAGTGCTTAGGCGTTTGACAGCTGTTGACAGGGCGACCTGCTGTGTTCCGCATGTATGCTTAGGCCTTTGACGAAGCCATCGCGGAGCTCGATACACTGAACGAAGACTCGTACAAAGACAGCACTCTCATCATGCAGCTGCTAAGAGACAATCTGACAGTGAGTATTCCAGGCTTCATGCTGTCCAGCAGCAGCGTGTGCTGTTCACTGCGGGCTTCAGGCCCGGCTGGTTTTCTCCTGGATGGTGATGGTTGGCCTGTCATTCCAGTTTATCTGGCTCGACTGGTCGGGTAGTTGCCTGTGCAGCCTCCCAATATGCAGTCTGGTGCAGTATTTCTGGCAAATTTCCATATACATTAACCAGTAATGTGAATATTTGCTCCCTTTAAGTGAGCAGTAGTGTGTACTTGGTTTATTTAGAAGCAAGTCTAGTAAATACAACCCCAGTGGTTTGATAGCACTAGTTCCCTGGTGCTGTGTAACTGAATCCTGAGATGCTGAACCTGAAATGTCTCTCTCCAGTTATGGACATCTGACAACACGGCAGATGACGGCGAGGCCGGAGACGCAGGCGAAAATTAGATGGCCAAGGGGTCACCCCGTCGACACAAAAACAGGAAAAGAAGAGAAACCTTTTTACACACCGTCATTCCTTATTGTTCCACTATTTTAGCAATGGAAGCCCATCATTACTGAAGAGCTATTTGTGGAAGTTTTTCACACAGCTGCTTTTGGGAGAGCAAAACAATTTATCCATACTGATATTTTAAAGTAACTCTGCTCCTTGGTTTTTGTTTGTTGTCCCAACATTCCTCATGTCATTTATGTAGGAAAGTGTTTCACCTTACATTGAGATTAATTTCCATTTAAAATTCAAAAATTGAAATGAATAAATTAGAATGGCTTTTGTGAGTGTTCAGAAAATGTCTGAATTTCAGTGCTAAGAAAATCTAGAACCCAGGGAAATGACATGAAAGTTCCTGTATTCTTGGTTCCCCCTTGTCCCACGATTCTCTGCAAGGTAATCCAATAGTATTACAGCAGTTGATGTCCGAACCAATCGTTACAGAACCCAGCTTGCCAGGAGGTATTACGTTGGTAAAGCACCTGCAAGCCGTGATTGGTTGATTCATGCTATGTACTCGCGAGGCAGTGGTTGCTTACAGTCACTCATTAGTCTATCATTCCTTCAAAAGTCATGAAATGCTCCTGTCCTCTGTGGTACTCATTTCAGTGTTTTACTTTGTAGCATGTCTGACTTAAAGGGTGACGCCTAGAGACTGAACAATGACACAACCTATGTGCATGTTTTTATTTTAATTTACTTTGGAATGGGAAATAAATCACACACTAGTCCAAGTGTTCTGTTTAGTTGTCTTCAATGCAGGTTTGTGCACATGTCCGGAGGGTGTTTGGTTTGTCCAGTGACTGTCATTTCGCAATTTGGACCACTATTGTGTTTTGCTAATCATTGATTGTAGTTCCCAAAAGCCTTGTGAAAATGTTAAATGCCCTGTGTAACAGCTTATGTACCATGAATAAAATGACATTTTATAAACCAAAAACCATTTTTTTAACTGCTAATGCATGTGTGGGTCTTTGTTTGCTTAGGGGAAAATCTAGACATTTGAATTGACTATCTCTAGAGTGGTGTGTGAATTGGACTGGGATTTGGACTGTAATTGGAAGGTTGCTGGTTCATATCCTGCGGTCGGCAGATTGATTTCACCTTTTGGGTGCCTGAGCAAGGCCGTTTACCATAGTTGCTTCAAGGACTTGCTGTTCTCTAACTTGTGCATCGCTTTGGATCAAGGCATGTGATATGTAATTAAATTTGTCATTTACAGTAAAGTAGAATATGGTAGAATTTTTTTGCATCACGTTATATTTTATTAGCGGCATGTCCGGGGGTGAGACTTGGGTCCCGGCAAGTAGTTTGCCAAGGCGTTTCTCTGAGATGCCTTGCGAAGATTATAGAGTCTGTCAGGATGGCCGCTGAGAGCACTTTCTATTTTGGGACATGCAGTCGGAAATCACAGGCAGCTATACAAAGGCATGGAGGCTGGCTTAGGGAGGCCTTTGGTTGTGCCAGCTTCTTAAAGGCAGATTAAACATGCAGTGTGCCGTAGTAACTTATTTAAAAACATCAAGAAAGAGCCCAAGTAAGTTTTGCCACCACCAAATGCTTGTGATAGTTGATCAAGTTGACTTAACAGAAAGATTCAAGCAAGTTTGACTTTACCTAAGAGCAGCGAGCCTAAAGGCAAGATCCCAGGTCTGATTCTCAGATGGGATGATTTCTTCATACATATGAGAAACAGACCTCAGCTGTACTTATGCCAGTCATGTACTCTGAAAAAATGTCCATGGTTTCATGAAAAATATCACTCTTCACGATATCTTAATGAAAATGGAGCCAAATTTTATTTTAGACCATGCATCTGATTTTAGCCTGCCAGGAATACAAGACCAGGTTCAGTAATGGTTTCCTCATTTAGAAACTGAAGTCAAAACCATAATGGTAAAAACAAGTTTATTACCTCAATAAATCACCAAAACACACTGTACTTTACAGCTTACAAAAAATGTGACTAAGTGGACATTACTCCAGTATGTTAATCGCATTCTATAATTCTGGAATATTCCATTCATGTTCAACAAAATGTCACCGTCCGCTAATTCCGTGAAACAGCAGGCTATTGGGAAAACATCCCAAACATCACACTGATACAAGTGACCATAAGCTCAGTGGATAAAATAAAAAATACAACCATGTTGTACTGGATGTTTCACCAAGTTATCTGATGTGCACCTTAACTTCAACATGTCTAAAACAGCAGCCACTGGTCTGCTAGCGGCTGGGTCTGTGGTGCTTGAGGCCTGTTCCGGGCAGCTTCAGCACGACCGACTCGCTAAAGCACGGGGGACAGCGGGCATCCTCAGAGGGCTGGGCACAGAGCGTCGTATAGTCTCTGCACTGCCAGCTCCACCATCTCCTTCAGGGACTCGTCCTCGGCGCTACCCTCCTCATAGTCCACGGTCTACACCCCCCCAACAGAGAGAGGCAGCCAGCAAACACGTTAGAGCCGAGACCACAGGCTTGCAGAGCTGGGAAGTGGCTACAGCAGTGTTTCTCAATACGGTCATCAGGGACCCATAGACAGTTTTTTACTCCCTTCCAGCTCCTAGTAGGACTGTCTGGCAAAGAGCTGAGAGGGTGCAAAAATGTGGGCTTTCCCGGGGTCCCTGAAGACCTGGTTGGGAAACACTGGCCTACAGTGTGGAGGGGACTGACTCAAAGTTCGTGTTTTGGCAGAAGAGGCAGATCACCGTTAGGCCTTTCAGCAAAGCCCTTAACCCCGCAGTACTCCGGGGGGGGGGGGGGTTTGGCAGTTGCACCACAGATTTCACTCTCAATTGTATATATGTGGGTATGTCACATGATACGTGAAAAGAAGCGTTCCAATGTCCAATACTTGTGTAAATGGCGAATGAAGCCTCATTATATTTCAAAAGCTATAGGAGATAAATACCGATTATCAGGAGCTAGTTTACGCTGGAGGCTTTGTACTGTGATGAGTTACATCTCAGCAGCGGTGCCTCAGATGAAGCATTTTTCTTAACAACTACATCAGAGGCACGTCCTGACTTGCCGTCGTCCACACGCAGCCTAGGAGAAGATAGAGAAGCAGGAACTCGGAGAGACTCACCCGGGTCTCCAGGCAGATGTATGCCGTCTTCCCGTCAACCGTCACTGATGGGTTCTTCTCATCTTTGAAATCCACACAGTCTTCACCAAACATGTCTCTGCAGCGGATGGGTAGCGTGAAGGGAAAAGCAATTAATGGGGTGGACTGACGAAAGCAGGCGGGCACCACAGGGCCTCTGCAGTGTAAGTAATGAAAGGGCACCCAGCGCCTCAGAGGTGTAAGTACTGAAGGGGCCCCCAGCGCCTCTGCAGTGTAAGTACTGAAGGAGCACCCAGCGCCTCTGCAGTGTAAGTACTGAAGGGGCATCCAGCGCTTCTGCTGAGTAGCGTTTGGTTGATTACTGTTTAGTTCCCTGGTTTGGTGAATTACACACCAGCAAAGACGCAAATGCACTTACTGTAGCATGATTTCCAATCTCTTCTGATACACTTCTGTGTCCACTTTACCCTTCTTGGAATCCATGACTATCAACAGAAGAGAGACAGCAGCTAAATACTTGCCAAACAGGCCCAAAGTGTCTCCAGTGTTTCACCAGTGTTTCCAGTATGATGGCCAGCAGACCTCAGAGTGAGTGAAGCAGATTTTACACTTTATAGGTAGACTATTCTCTACCTTTCTGGGCTTTCGGGTTGGACTGGACCTCTAAAACCACAGTAGTGACAGCGTCAGCATACATGTCGTTTAATGGGTTGGCAATCCACTAGAGGGACAGAAAGAAAGAAAAAAAAAACACCAGTTAATCTTATTGTGATAGTAAATTTTAAAAAAATCTCCTTAAAAGTGCTGTAAACACTGTTGGCAGGAAAAAAAAATCTTATTCTTATGTTCATTTGAGGACATCAGACACAGAAACCCTTGCAGTGCCTTTTTCCGTACCTTCCACTCACCCATAGAATGTCCACAGTACTTTTCCAGCTGAAGGGTGACAATTAAGCAAACCACGCTATGGAAATATCAACATGCAGCCCAAACACACGCTAATATATCATGTAATATGCACACAAAACCTCAAGCGGTAACATTACATGCATGAGAAGCCTCCCCTGTTTCAAGCATATCAATAATTAGAGAATAATTACACAAGTGTCTGCGCAGTGTGCACTTGGTGAGGGTTCAGCCCGAACCTCCGGAGGTTCTGGGGGCTGTGCAGACAGCAGGCTCACCAGCTGCCCCGGCTCTGGGGTGACGTGCGTCTATAAGCCTGTGTGCTGGTTCCACCTCGAGTGTGACCTCCCAGCCGAGCTATCAGTGTGCTTACAGTGCTCTTGTGCAGGATCATTAGGGTCAACACTCCCCCAGCTGAAAACCTCACCTCACGATCACATCTCCTGTGGCTGTAGCAAGCCCTGTATTACTATAGTAACAAAAGCAGCGTAGCGGACGTGTGTCAGCCAGCGTGCCTCTTCTACCGGGCTCTCAGCCGTCTTTTTGCACTAGCCTTGCAGACGACACTGTGTAAGTGTAGATGTTATGTAACTGCCAGCATTATGTGGGCGCGAAAGCACTGTTCAGCTGTTTTGTTTTATTTTTGTCAACATATCATAAGTACTGAGTACCAGAGTGACTATTCACTCCCGTGCCTTCAGGAATTTGTTAAATGCACCGTTCTTGGGTAATATCCAAAAATCACTGCTATGTCAGGCCTTCTAAAGAAGAGTGAAAACAAGTTTTTAAGTTATTCAAGTATGATCATGAACATTACAATTTTTCTCTCTCTCTGTCTGTCTGTCTGTCACTCACACACACTCACTCACACACGCACTCACACACGCACTCACACACTCACTCACACACTCATCTCACACACACGTCTCACCTCCAGCACTACCACCCCGACCTCGTGCACTAGGGTGATGTTCTTGAAGATTCTCAGAGCAGTCCGGTCAGGGATATCCAGCTCCTCCACATCTCCTGCAGAACAGGAAGATGGTCATGGCCCTCATCTCACAAACTGTGTCCCCACAAGGCTACTGCACATGGGAACGTGACAGCAGGGGGCAGCAGAGCCCACATGTCACCTCCCACATCAGAGGATAAATTGGATGGTAAATTAAACTGATGCATGGTTGTGCTGAAAGCTGTTTCCCAGCAATCATAATCCCTTCAGTTAATTATCTGCCCAGATAAAAGGGACAATTCATTTTCCACATCTGTCAGATTATTCCCCTCCCACCTGAATATTACCGTTTAAATTTACCACCATGCTGCTGAATTCTCAAATCTGATTGGTCAAAGGGGTGGTGATTAATTTTCTAACCAGACACATAGTGGCATAGAATACAATCAAAAATTACATTTTAACTAAATAGATAAGTTTAATCGTTGGCAGAATGCAGTTCTACTACTAAATGCAGTTTTGGCATGTAAAAGTGAAAATAATGTATTTAGGTACAAACATACAAGCCAAATGTGTAGTAAATGGAATATACTTTAATGAATAAGCATACTTCAATTATTGCTTTTATTACTTATGTTGTATTTATCTAATTTTTATTTATATTTTTTTATATTATAATTATATAATATTATGTCTTCGATTTACATATTTCCTTTTCAGCATAATACAGCAACCTGGTGGAAAAAAATCACTACACATGCCAGTGTATGTTTGTGTATTTGACAAATAAAGTGTGAAACTTGAATACGATAATTAAAATCACGTACTGAAATATTACTGACACATGTAATGAGCAGACAGACCTGCAGGGGGCAGATGTTGCGACTTACCTGCCAGGTTGCGCAGCTGGCTGACCAGCAGTGGGAAGGGTCCAGTAAAAGGGACGGCCTGCGTCTGCTTCACCGTGCTCATGGCCAGGTCTGTGTAATCTGCAGGAGACGGACTCAAGACCTCAGGGCAATAGCGGGACATCGGCCATGTGGTCAGCGGGAGACATGCTGAGGCGCTGGCAGGCTCTGCTTAACACAGCAGAATGTCGGAGGCCACTTACTGGACAGATCGGACGGGGTGAGGATGTGGTAGCTGAAGTTGCGTTTCACCAGGATGCCAGAGACTCTCTGACCTTGCACACACTTCCTGTCGGCTAGAGAACCCATGACCTACAACAGGGATCACACACAGATTAGGTATCTGTATCTTTGAGGGCACTCTCCTTTCATTACTATGGGCATAACCCTGATCCCACGCCTGGTAACCTTAACCCCTACCCAGCCCCAACCTTAACCATAAGTAACCAAATAAAATAAAAGACTTGAATTTTTTGATTCACCGATTTTTATAGAATTGAGTTTTCCCTTGTGGGGACCAAAAGTAAAAAAAAATAAAAACAATCAGTAATTACTCATTTCATCTTCTATCCATTATTATAAAGATATGATGAATGGTCAGGAATAAATCACCGCGACCCGCCGACCCCCAGGTCCCCAGGCAGGGATGGACGGGTTTAGCTCACTGGACCGCATGCAGCTCCAAGCGCTGAATGCTCACCTTGGCCAGCTTCTCGCCCCTGAAGTTCAGCGTTACAGCCTCGGTGTTGCGGGGATTGTGCACCTCAATGTGGACCTCGTCATTGTCCTCGTACTCGCGGATCAGGGCGGCCTTCAAGCGCGCCATCTCATTCTGCTCCCCATGCACCAGGATCTGTGGGGGGGGTAAAACGGACAGATATCACACCAAAGTCTTACTTGTCACATATACAGTTATTCTTGGTACTATGTGGAATAAAATGCATGGTTGTCTAGCAGCAATATTGTGTTTATATACGGTTAGATTAGAGCTGAGCGATATGGACTAAAAATAAAATCTCTGATTTTTTTTCCACAATACAGTGGTACCTCGGTTCTCGAACTTGATCCATTCCAGACTCCGGATCGAATCCTAAAAAGTTTGAGTTCTGATTGAATTTTTCCCATAAGAAATAATGGAAAACCAATCATTAATTGTTTAATTAATTATGGTTCCTGGCCCCCCAAAATTACACCTGAATATGTTTTTCTTTTCTTTTTTAGCATTTAAACACAAAATGAACAGGATAAAACAAGAAGAGCATTTTTATTATCGGCTTCCAAAATGACAACGATCTTATCCCAACATTAACCCTGTCCTGCCCCGATTGTCCGCTCCTTCAATTTGCCACGCCCCCTCTGGTTTGTTGAACTTACTAGAACTCAAATTTCTTGAAAGTCGGAGA
Organism: Brevimyrus niger; assembly: GCA_015164015.2. Classification (NCBI taxonomy): domain Eukaryota; kingdom Metazoa; phylum Chordata; class Actinopteri; order Osteoglossiformes; family Mormyridae; genus Brevimyrus; species Brevimyrus niger. The sequence continues at coordinate 27,687 of JAABNY020003628.1, forward strand.
ACCGAGGTACCACTGTAAATCCGATTTGATTATAATCGATTTTCCCCTCCCCTACTCAAAATCAAACTACAGATAACAAATAAATGGTTCATATATTTATTTTCCTTCAAAGTTCAATCTGACAAGCCAAAACAGGTGCCTGTAAGTGAGATGGCAGACCACGCCATTGTAAACACTTTTAGAAACTTGTCAAAACTATTAGCATGTTAATGAATCCCGGCTTTTCCACAGTATGTGTGGCCTTTTGCAATACACATCGCGTCAGTGTTTCTTATGGCCTCTTCCACCCAAGGCTGCCAACCTTCACTGATGGGACGAATCAAAATCTTATCATATGGCACACAGTTCGAAAACGAGTCAGAGACAGCTGCTTGCTTAACTTTGGATGTTGTGCAGGTGCTGCAGGTATTTTCATTTAGCTTGGAGCTGCACTTCTCCCACTCCGCTGTGTGCCTCTGCTTTAGGTGCTGGAATTAATTAGTCGCGCTGCTTCCTTTGGTTGCAACAGTTTTAAACAGACTTTGCAAGGAGGACTTGTTTGGTCTGTGTCCGGCGGCCAAAACCAAACCATGTTGTTTGTGAAGCCGCTACAGTGTTTGGGTGCTGCACAAATTTACCCGTGAAGAACGGTGCGTCGCATTAGTTCCACTTATGGCGCTCGCGTGTGAAATAATAAAATCGATTTTCATAAAAACATATAGTCCTGAACTTTACATTCGAATTAATTGATAAAATCGATTTATCAACTACCTCCAGGTTTGATCCAAAAGAATTGAAACATTTTTGCTATTTTTTGTACTCTGTATGTTATCACAATGGATTTGAAACCAAGCGATCAAAATATGATGAAAGTATAGACTTTCAGCTTTAATTTATGGGTTTAACAAAGATTGCAACAAGCTTTCAGAAATTACAGCCAGTTTTCAGAGAGTCTTTCACAGATTCTTTGCCAGGTGTGGCCTGTTCCCTCGTTACTCCGTGACAGATTAAGTAGATAAAAGGTCTGGAGTTGATTCTAAGCACTGAATCTGCATTTGGAAACTATTCACTGGAGCTCAATGAGGTCCAAAGAGGTGTCAATGCGAGTGAAAGTGGTCATTTTTTTTTCAGGTAGCTGGAAAAAGAAAATAAACCTCAGTGAGGTAGTTAAAACTTGATGAGTGTCCAAACAAACCAGACCAGAGAATACAACTAATGTGGATGACCGCAGAATTCTTTCCTTGGTGAAGAAACACCCCTTTCAAAACATGTAGCCAGGTTGAGAACACTCTTGAGATCACTGTCAAAGTCAACAATCAAGAGACGTCTTCACAAATGTATATACAGAGGGTTTACCTCTAGATGCAAACTGGTAACACTGAAGAACAGGAAGGCCAGATTAAACTTCTTAAAAAGCCAGCCAAATTCTGGAATAAAGTTCTTTGTAAAGATGAAACTAAGATCAAATTGTATCAGACTGATGGGAAGAGAAAACTCTGGAGAAAAAAAAAGCTCATGACTGGAAGCATACTACACCGTCTGTCATACATGGTGAGGCAGTGTTATGCTATGGGCATGTACAGCTGCCCATTTACCTGGATCATTGGTGATTATTGATGATGTGACTGCTGAGTGCTGACAGAAGTAGCAGGGTAAATTCTGAAGTGTATAGGGCTGTACTATCTGCTCAGTTTCAGCCAAATGCTGTAAAACTGACTGGAAGGTGCATTACAATGGAAATGGAAGATGACCCAACATACTGCTAAAACGTCTCAGTTTCTCAAGGTAAAAAATGGGATATTTATCACTGGCCAAGTCAATCACCTGATTTCAACCCAACAGATCATGCATTTCAATTATTAAAGACAAAACTAAAGGCAGAAAGACCAATAAACAAGCAGTAACTGAAGGCGGCAGCAGTGAAGGCCTGGCAAAGCATCTCAGGGTCGGAAACTCAGTGCTTGGTGATGTTCATGGCTTCCAGACTTGTCATTTCATAAGAATAGTACACTTGCATGATTTATTAGTTTCCTTTGTGAAATACTTTGTGAATTCCATCTCGGCCAATTTGTGTAACAGTTTTCATAACTTGAATTATGAATTATGGGTAGATTTTTTGTAGTGTCATAGTGTGAGTGGTATCGGAGCAAAATTGGAGCGAGACAAATTTCTACAAAGTCGAACCAAACAATAAAAAAAAAAAAATACCTAGAACCTAGAATTACCTGAATCTCATAAGTGAAACTGCGAACGCTGAGCTAAGAGAACTTGTACACGCGGGGAAATGAGTCATGAGGCACGTCTCTCAGTAGAAATAAAGGGTAACACTTCAGTCTCAGCCTCGCATTCGAGTGATAGCATCGTGTATGTTTACACTAGCTGAATACATGTATTTAGACAGTAAAAAAACATTTAGACAATGATATTAACAATAATTATTATTATATAATAAAATACATTTAAAAATAAACTTTTGTTTTAAAGAAATGTGAACCCCCCATAGGTATGGACATGTATGAGTTGCTGTGATCAGTCTGTGTTTTGTGTCTGTCTGAAGACTCACAGTCTATATGCATATTGTTCATATAGACTAGCCTATGGAAAAAAAACAAACACGCATGGCTGCCGAATGCAGTAACGAAATCTCACCACATGAGGGGGCTTGAGGGCACGGATGAATTCACTGGTCTGCTGGTAGTCCGTGTGAGCAGAGAAGGAGATGTAGTCCACGGACATCTTGAGGGGCAGCTTCTGCCCAGACATGGTGGTTATCTCCTCCGGTTCAGACATGATGTGCTGTGGTGGAGGCAAGAGAATTATGGGATGTTGCATGAACAGGAGACATGAGATTTCACCCTCGGCCATCCCTAAGGTGCCTATATACTGGAAGTCCAGTTGTGTTTCAAAGAACAATATTTGACAACCATCAACATCTTTCCAACACCATTTGTGGTCTGTCTGACACTGACACCATTCATTCTTAAACACCTTCGCTGAATACAGGACGCTTCACTTGACAAATTGAATCTGCATCATTTGGACAGGAGGACTGGTGTGTGATACGTCGCTTACTTGCTGTAACCCAACTCACTTTGGCCAGGGTCCCCTCTACGCAGTAGCCGGCGATGATGACACCATTGCGCTTGTCTGTGCACCAGCTCTCAAAAAGCTCCCTGGAGAGGCCGCTCTGCATCATCCCCGGAGACGCCATCACCACACTGGGTCCGATGTCATCAAAGTGGTCCATGCTCTGTTGTGGGAGGGCGGCTTGGCTCAATGTTTTAGCAGTTAGGAGGGGATTCACCAAAGTTTCAAAATAAAAGTCTAGCAGAAGACTCATTTTAAAGTTCTTTATATGAATGAACACAGAAAAATCTTCTGCTAATCGACTCCCACAAGCCCCCGAGCTGACCCACCTTGAGGTTACTGATGTGCTTGAAGACGAAGGGGTTGTTGATGTTGATGGCCTTGCGGATCTTGTCGTTCATGGCATTGACGTAGGTCTGGTAAACGGCCATGCACTTCTTTGCCAGCGAGGAGGCGTAGTAGATGGGGATGTCGTGGAGCTCCGGGTGGTTCTGCCAGTACTCGTCTATTCAGGGCGAGTCACAGGGCACATGCAGCCTCAGCTATCACTTAACATCGTGCTCCCACCAGCAGTTTCTTTGATGTGACAGCAGACACTGCCCTGTGCTTTTCTTCTACTGAGGCAAACTTCAATTCTTAATACACCACACCATAGACCCTAGATTATATGGTAGTATAAGGGGGGCTGTGGAGTAGTGCTGGGTGATATGACAATATTATCGCTTATGGATGAGATCAGAGAAGCAACTGGCAATTATCGCCTTTGTCAGGGAAATAGACTTGGGCTATTCCCAAAGCAAGATAAGAATGATTTGGCTTTCAGTTTAGTGTTCTAGCATACATTTCCGATCACACACACACACACACACACACACACACACACACACACACACACACACACACACAGCGGACTCCGCTTCAGTTTGAAAAAACTCTCTTTGTTGTATTGGGAAGTGAAGGACACACTGTTACCCACATGAGTATAATTAACTCTTCATACTTGAATTACAGGAAGTAATTCTAACAAGAATGCAACTGCTGCACATTAACACAAACCACAATATCAGATGCTAACACTGCCAGATGTGGCCAGCCGCCCATATTCCGACAGGTGCATCATGGGAAGGAGCTCACCCAGGATAAGCAGCAGCTCCTGGGCCCTCCCCAGCGCGAACACGGGGATGAGGCAGCGGCCCTCCCTGTTAACGATGTCGTGCACGGTGTTGCAGAAACGGGCTTCCCTCTCCTCACGCTTCTCGTGGATGTGTGTGCCGTAGGTGGACTCCTAAGTGAGGAGCATGGACATACAATGAACTTCAGCATCATACTGACCAGCCATTACAGCTCATTACTGGGGAAAACTGTGGCAACAAATGTAATACGCATCTCAATTAATCAGCTAACTAGGTAACATGCAAAAATTACTTAGGTTAAGTATACAACTAGAACAATATTATTATTTTGGTTACCAGAACTAGAACTGAAAAACACATTAAGATAAATAAATTGATAGCATCTGTTCCAAATCACAGTACATTAAAAGACCTTGAATCCAGCAAGTTCAGCCCTGAGAGAATAAAGTGGAGATTCCCTGTCGGAGCTGAATTTACCAGAGAGCTGAAAGTCGCTTTTGAATTCTCACAAATTTCTTACACATAGGTCTACACACACTGTAATGATTATTGTACCATTATTATAACACATTGCCATGCCACTGCCAGATAGAACACGAGATCAATGGCGGGGCAAGCAGAATGACTATTAAAGTGTGTGACTCAGTAGGCAAATGCAGGAACTGCTGTTTGCATTGCACAATGTTTTTTTGTTATTTTTTTACTTTGCTGTATTGTTTAATAAATTGATATTTTTATACAGTATTCTGAATACTTGATTTTAATACCGGTGTTTTACAATGATAGCAGTTGAGTGTGGCGATTACTGAATGCCAGATACAGGAGCTTTTACTGTACAAAGTGTGGCACCCAAATAAAAAACACTCAATAGCTAAGGATTTATGACAATACAAATGAATGATTTATTTACACTCACATTTCTCTAAAAGAAATGCAGGTTGTGTTACCCTCAAATTTCAAATGAATAACAGGCTATTAAAAAGGACTCACGATGATAAGGATGTCAGGTTTCACACTGGGAATCTCAGCTGCCATCAAGTGCCTGTCTTCCTGGCGGGAAAAGTCTCCTGTATAGAGCAGCTGAAGGACGACAGGTGGACAGCCTGCTTAGAGCGCAACCAAAAAACCCCCATGATCCTTTGCAGATCTGAGCCGTGTCAAACCAGAGCGAGGTGACGAACCTTCACACCCGCGATCTCGATCATAAACATGGCGGCCCCCAGGACATGGCCCGCATGGTAGCACCAGAACTTGATGCCAGCCACCTCCTTCACTTCATGAAAGTTGATGGTCTCTATCTTGTCCATGCTCTCCTCCAAATCAGTCTCTGTGTAGAGCATGTCGTCTGCTGAGATATTGCTGTATGCAAAAAAAAAATGTAATATGATGAATGTCTGTGGACTGGCAGACCGGGCTGGTGGTCCCCCTCTTTAGGAAGGCGGACCAGAGCATGTGCTCCAACTATGGGAGGATCACA
>JAABNY020003629.1:0-10209 GCA_015164015.2 Brevimyrus niger
TCGACCCTCTCGCCCGTTCCCCGACCACGATTTCTGCTTACTCCTATTGTTACCTTTGCCTTGCCTTATCGGCTTGTTATTAAAAACCGACATTCTCGCATATCTGGGTCCGCTCTTGTGTACTAGTTCGTCACAGAATATTTCGCCTTCAACATGGACCCAGCGAGAACTCTTGAAGGAAGACTTGCCTTTCTCGAACAACGGTTCACCACCCAAGCGGCTCAGGTACCACTACCGTCCTCACCTCCACGACCGGTAACCCCCCCAATCGCCCTACCCGAGCGATATGACGGCAATCTTGATCACTGCCGGGGGTTCCTGATGCAAGTAGGCATATACATGGAGGAACACCCGGAGATGTTACAATCACCGGGTGCGCAGGTGAGATTCACCATATCGCTGCTGACAGGTCGAGCCCGAGAATGGGCTGAAGCATTGTGGTCAGACGGCAGCCTGATCCTACAGTCGGCACAGAATTCCCACAACGCTCTCATGGAGGTGTTCAACCGCCCTGCTGTCGGACGTCGCCTCGGGAGTGTAGACAGGGCACCCGAACAGCAGCGGACTTCTCCCTGGAGTTCAGAACCATCGCTTTACGCTGGCTGCCTGCAGACCATATTTCTCAGAGCCCTCAATCCTGAACTACAGGAGGAACTGGCAGCTTGTGGGGAGGTCCCTACCTTCGATGATCTGGTCCACCAAGCAGTGAGACTGGATAATACGGTACGCGATCGCCGACGACGCAGACCAAGAGCTCAGGCCGAAAGCCCCATAACCGCCGGAGAGGAGCCCATGCAGATTGGAAGAACCCCACTCACCATGGAGGAGCGTCGACGGCGCTTCCAAGAGCGGTTGTGTCTGTACTGCGGAGCTGCAGATCACCTGATTTCCGCCTGTCAACGCCGACCTCCAACCGGAAGAGAACACCATGGGGTAAGGTCCAACGACTGTCCATTACTCAATGTCTCCCAGTTCTCCGTTACAGTGAGGGTCAGTGGTGGTGAAAGGAGCATGGAGGTCCCCGCTCTAATTGACAGTGGTGCAGCGGGCAACTTCATCGACGCCGGGTTAGTGTGACAGCTTCAGCTCCCGGTGGTCAAACTGCCAACCCGCCTGTTCGTACATGGAGTAACCGGAGAAAGTTCCCTCGGGCAATCTATCTCTTGTCAAACCCAGTCTTGCCACCTCCAGGTAGGAGTGGTACATTCGGAAGTAATTACTTTTTACATATTGCCCCATTCAAAGGATCCCTTGATTCTCGGATTGCCCTGGTTAAAGCTTCATAATCCCAGATTGAACTGGCGAAACGGAGAAATTGAAGCCTGGTCGAATAGATTTCGTCAGGATTGTCTCTCTCTCCCTTGTCGGTCCACGGCTATAGAAAGTCCCGAACCGGAAAATCTGACCAATATTCCCCATGAGTATTCAGACTACCACGATGTCTTTAGCCGCAAGAAAGCCGTCGCTCTTCCTCCCCACAGAGAAAGCGATTGTAACATTGATCTCCTTGAGGGCGCGACTCTACCTCGTGGAAGGCTGTACCCCGTATCCATGCAAGAGCAAGACTCCCTGGACGAATATGTTAAGGAAGGGGTGAGTCAAGGGATCATACGCCCCTCTACATCCCCTGTAACCGCTGGATTCTTCTTCGTGAAGAAGAAGGATGGAGGATTAAGACCCGTAGTGGATTATCAGGCTCTGAATGCCATAACCGTTAAAAGACAAGAACCCCTGCCTTTAATTCCCTCAGCACTGGAACAACTACGCAGTGCTCAAATCTTCACCAAACTGGACTTGCACAGCGCTTACAATCTGGTGCGTATACGAGAGGGTGATGAATGGAAATCTTCATTCATAACTAATCGCGGACAATTCGAATATCTCGTGATGCCTTACGGGCTGGCTAATAGCCCTTCCATATTCCAGGCATTCATGAACAAGGTATTTAATGATATGCTGGATCGTTTTGTCATTGTTTACATTGATGACATTTTAATCTATTCCTTTTTCCTCGAAGAGCATGTGCATCACGTTCGACAGGTACTGCAACGCCTACGGGAGAATCACCTATACGCTAAGGAGGAAAAATGCGAGTTCTACCGAGACCAGGTACGTTTCTTAGGATACGTTATTCGTCCCGGAGAGGTGGCCATGGAGGAGCAAAAGACATCTGCGATCCTAACCTGGTCCCAACCCCGAACATTAAAAGAACTGCGACGCTTCCTAGGATTCGCTAATTTTTATAGGAGATTCATCCGAAATTTCAGTCAGATTGCCGGCCCTCTCACTTCACTCACCCGGGGTAAGCCTGTGAAGTTACAGTGGGGTCCCGTACAGGACCAACCATTTGAACGTCGTAAAGAGGCTTTCTGTTCATCCCCAGTCCTAAAGCAGCCTGACCCGGAGAGGCCGTTCGAGTTGGAAGTCGATGCTTCGGAAGCTGGAATGGGAGCAGTATTAATACAACGAGACCCCCAGACTGGTCGCCGTCATCCATGTGCCTATTATTCTCTGCTCTCCGCGGCTGAGAAGAACTACGATGTTGGAGAACGAGAGCTGTTGGCTATAAAATTAGCTTTAGAAGAGTGGCGACATTGGTTGGAGGGGGCTCGGCACCCCTTTCTGGTCTTAACCGACCATAAGAATCTGTAATATCTGCAGACAGCACGTCGACTCTCCGCCCGTCAAGCCCATTGGGCTTTATGGTTCTCTAGATTCGACTTTAGGGTAAGTTATCTTCCAGGGAAGCCGACACCCTATCCCGACAGTATGATTCCCCCGAGAGTAACGAGCAAGCTCACCCGGTTCTTAGTCCCAAGTGTTTTGTGTCAACAATAACCTGGGGTCTGGAGGAGTGCATCCGTGCGGAACAAGAGCACGGTCACCGCCCACCCGACTGTCCTACCGACCGCATCTTCATTCCAGCCCGGCTACGGTCCGAACTCCTGGCCTGGGTGCATAATAACCCCGGAACTTGCCATCCCGGCGTGGGAGCTACTACCCACCTGGTGGAAAAAAGGTACTGGTGGCCTCGTTGGCGTACGGAGATACAGCGATACGTTAGCAGTTGCCCGGAGTGTGCCCAAAATAAAAGTACCAATCAAGTCCCTGCAGGTTTGTTGCACCCCTTACCTGTTCCACAAAGGCCCTGGTCCCATCTAGTTATGGACTTTATCACAGATCTACCCCGTTCCTCAGGTAAGACCGTAATCCTCACGCTAGTGGACCGATTCTCGAAAATGTGCAAACTTATCGCTCTGCCGAAATTACCCACCTCTGCTGACTTGGCTGAGACCCTGGTTCAGGAAGTGTTTCGCAACACGGGTATTCCTGAGGATTTGGTTTCTGACCGTGGAACCCAGTTTACCTCCCGAGTGTTCAAGGACTTTTGCCGTAAGCTGAATATCACCCTCAGCCTGACCTCGGCTTACCATCCGCTGGCGAATGGGTTGGCTGAGCGGACCAACCGTGAGGTCTCAAAAGCCTTCAGACTCCTGGTGAGATCTCAGCCTGAGAAATGGGCTTCATCCCTGGTGTGGGTGGAATATTCGATCAATTCGCGTATTAATCCAGTTACTCAACTAACCCCTTTCCAGTGTGTCCTAGGATTTCAACCTCCCCTGTTCCCTTGGGATTCACCTACCAGCAATGTACCAGATGTGGAGACCTGCTATAGGGAGTGTAAACAGGCCTGGAGATCTGCACAAGCAGCTTTATAACATCAAGCTCGAGTGGTAAAGGAGAAGGCAGATCGACATCGGAGACGGGGTTTTCCGTACAGAGTGGGACAAGAGGTATGGTTATCCACTAAGAACCTTCGACTCCCGGGATGTAAAAAGCTCAACGCCAAGTTTATTGGACCTTTCCCTATAATCAAAAGGGTAGGACCCGTGACCGTTACTCTCGGTCTTCCCAAAATATATCGTATCTCACCGACTTTCCATGTGTCTCTATTAAAACCGGTCCGTTATAGCCCACTGCTGCCCTGTTCCTCAGCGCCTATTGCGGTGCCCCCTGTTCCACCTGCTACTCCCACTTGGAAAGTCTCCAGGATCGTCAATTCACGCAGGAGACGTGGACACCTGCAATACCTGGTGGACTGGGAAGGGGCCGATCCTGAAGAGAGGAGTTGGGTGTCTCCACGAGAGGTGGAGGAGAAGACGCTAATCGCCACGTTCCATGCGACTCACACAGCACGTCCCGCACCTCGGCCCCAGGGTCGTCCCCGTAAGCATTGAGGGTCTCCAGGAGGCGACCCTCAAGGGGGGAGCTCTGTGACGTCTACGCCCCCGGTGGGGCGGGGCTTCGCAGGTGTTACCGGTTAGGATTGCAATTACCTCAACATAAGAAGGACAGAGTCCTTATTTCCATGCAAAGTATTGAGCCAAATGTCACTTTTGAGCCTTACCGAGCAATTACTTGTCTTTCGTCTTCCCTCACGCTCTTGGTGTACTTACCTGTCCTCGTTCCAGCGCCTCTCGTCTTCCTCTCCTCTCCCCAGCCCAGCTCCCGGTCCTGATCCCGTCTCTCCTCGCCATCCCATCTCCTGCCTCTCAACTCCTCCCTGCCATCCGCCCCTGTCTCCGCGTCCTGGACTGACTACCCGGCATTCGACCCTCTCACCCGTTCCCCGACCACGATTTCTGCTTACTCCTATTGTTACCTTTGCCTTGCCTTATCGGCTTGTTATTAAAGACCGACATTCTCGCATATCTGGGTCCGCTGTTCTGTACCAGTTCGTCACAACGAGATGAGACGTTATTTCCTCTCGTTAATCGCGTATTTATTATTATGCAGTATTATTATGCAGTATTATGCAGTGTTTTGCCATTCGGGGGCACAGACGGCGGAGAAATGCGGCACAAAATATCGGGAAAAAAACTTAATCTCAAAGCATTCCACAGCGACATTGAGGTGAGTAAAGACATTAACGTTTAGAAACTCATGCCAACTGTGGTTAACATGTTATCATTAGCAATAGATGTTATCCGGCTAGCTTTAGGCGTTTTGGAGAAAAATATATTTCATAAGTACGGACACTTGGCGATCTGTACAAAACATCCTTTCTTATAAGGTGTTTGATAAGAATACATGGGTAAACAGAAGACTTTGAGGCTATGTAGGCATTTTAGCAAGCTAAAGCTAAGTAGAAACTGAGAACGACAGCTCAGTTGTCTTGAATCCTGGCAATCTAAACTTTCAAGCTTGCGTGGGTCTGGCTTGCCAGGCTAGTTACCATCCTTGTAGAGGTAGGCTCTGGCTACAGCTCATGTAAATACCTGCTAATTGTGGAATAATGTTCTTGTGGAAAGAATGTTCATGAATGATTCAGGGCATGATGCATGCTGACTGGCATCCCTCATGGTTACTTTTTCTGTTAAACAATTGTAGCTGAAAATAAACAGCCAAATAACCATCAATAGTTTTGGTCATTGAGTGCAAAACAGGCCTAATAGCAAGGATTCATCCTACTTAATATTTACAACAGTTAGATTTTCCAGAGGCTGCATATGTCCTGACATTGTATCTATTCTTGTGCTAGATTCCAGAAACAGCTTCAGTGAAGCAAGTCCCGTGCAAGAAGAACATTGTTTTATTTATTTATTTTATTTAAATTTGTGTGTACTTCTAAGTTCAAACATGTTTTCAAATCAGAGCGTCTTCCGTGTCTGGAATAGATGTATAATATTCCTGAGTCTATAAGGTAACAATAATATAATAATAAGAACCTTGTTTTAATTGTGAAATGTGTTTGACTAAAAGAAAATTTAGTTTTTATCTGTTTTGCTAAGTACTTGTAGTATATTGACTGGGTAAAATAGAATTGCATCACTAAAATAAAGACTAAAATTTTCATTGACTAAAACTAGACTAAAATGTCATCAGTTTTTCTTGACTAAAACCAAACTAAAATAGTCATGGATAATTCTGACTAAAATTAGACTAAAATTCTCAGATTTTTAGTCGACTGAAACTCGACTAGACTAAAATGAGTATGGACGTGGCTAAGACTAATAATAACTAAAATGACAGCTTGACGCAAAGACTAGACTAAAACTAAAATTAAGACACACCGCCAAGAACAACTATACTGATCACACCATTCCTCACATTTTGAACAATGATGGGCTTCATGGAAGATGACCCAGGAGGGATCCACTTTTGACAGGAAACATAAACTTAGAGTAGAATTACATGGCAAGTGTAAAGTCCTGCTCCACACGCTCCTAATTGTGTGCCACACCCACCTCGTTACCTCCTGTTTTTGCCCACGTGTGTGAGGCGCATGCCGAGGCGCCCCCTGCTGGCCGCGTGTGCGAGGCAGTGTGTGAGGCGCATGCTGAGGCGCCCCCTGCTGGCCGCGTGTGCGAGGCACCCGGCTTTCCTGTCCAGCCCAGCTCTCCTGCCAGGACCCAAGTCTCCGACGAGGTCCCAGACCATATAACTGGGGCTCCGTCTCTTGGTGAGGTGGAGCTCGAGTGGGACCCCTCGGGGACCTTCCTGGGGCCTTCTGGGCCCTTGCCCCGCCGGGACCATCATCAGGTGGGACCCCGACTTTCTGTGTCCCACAAGGGGAGAGGACACCGACGTCGGGCCCTGGTCCCGCTCGCCCTGCCCCCTGGCTCGCCCGTTTGGCCCCTGGCCGTGGCTCGGGAGCTGCCTACGAGGCCTGGGGCGTCTGCTCGGCAGTCGCCTCCGGGGCCTCCCCCGGTTCCTCTGTGCCGGTCCTCAGCCCTGCCTCCGGGTCCGGGTCGTCCACCTCCGCGTCCCCCTACCTCGGCTGGGCGTCGGACGGCGCCTTCGCCGGCTTCGGCTGTTCCTGCTCCGGCTTCCCCCTCCTGCCTGCCTTCGCCTGGGTCCCCTCCGGCTCCCTCCCTGTCCCCTCCGGCTCTCCCTCGTCCCTGTCCCTTGGCCCCTGTGGGGTTCCCTCCGGCTCCGGCCTCCCTCCCGCCTGCAGCCCCTCCGGCTGCTGCCCGTCGCCCATCTGGGGTCCTTCGGGCTCCCCTTTATTCCCCCTCCGTTCCTGTCTAGTCTTCCCTGTCTGCTCCTCGTCCCTTTGTTCCGCCCGTCTCTGTTCCTCGTCCCCCTATGGCTCTCCTGTTCACTCCCGGCCCATCTGTTTCTCCGTTCTCTGTTCCCCCTCTGTCTCCCTTCCTGGTCTGTCTGTCTGTGTTCCCTGTCCTGTGTCAGCTTTTGTCCAGGCTTCTGCCTTTGTCCCTGTTTTGTGTATCTGTTCTGTTCCCTAGTCCCCGTTGATCGTTGTGCTTTTGTCTTCCAGGTCTCGTCTCGTCCGTCGCCTCCTCTTGGGCGCGCTCGGTGTGCGCGCCTTTGGGGGGGGGGTTATGTAACGTCCTGCTCCACACGCTCCTAATTGTGTGCCACACCCACCTCGTTACCTCCTGTTTTGACCTGATCGTAGTCACCTGTTGCTCATTTAGTCTAGCTTGTCTTGTGTATTTAGTCAGTGTCTCTGTCAGTAGTCCCCAGATCAGTCATTGTTGTGCTTATATGTGAGTAACCTGCCCGTCTCCGTTGTGGAATAAACCTTTTGTTACCCTCTACCTAAGGACTCCTGCCTTTTGGTTCGTGCGACACTCACGCGAACGTCACAGCAAGCCTCAAAGTTTCAGCAAGAATGTCCTTTGGACTAATGAGACAAAACTGGAGCTTTATGGGCAGTTACATTAACTTTGTGCTTATGGAAGGAAAAAACAAAGTTTTGAAAGAAAAGAACCCCACACCTAATGTGAAACATGGAGGGGCCTTGGCTTTGTTTGGGCTGCTTTGATGCATCTGACACAGGGAACCTTGCAGTGTGGAGACGCCACCTTTTAAACCTGAGACAGCTTAAGCAGTTTGCTCAGGAAGAGTGGACCAAACTACCTGTGGAAATGCAGATGTCTCACTGTAAAGTACAGAGATCACTTGCATAATATTAAATTAAGGATACCATCTTTTTTGTCTGAGCCATTTTAATTTGTTTAATTAAATAACATATAAATGTCTGATCTGTTAAATATGGAATAAACAATAAGGGATGCCATTAAACCTTTTTTGTGGAAGGGTACCAAGAAATCTGGGGTTGGCAACCCTAGTGCAAATACAACTCAGTGGGGGGAATTCAATTCACATCCAGATACAACCAAGCAGGGGCAAAATAAATTTACACACTGACAAACATGCCGGTAAAATAACTAAATCAAGTTTATAATTGAAAGGGAAGATGCACTAACCTCTAAGACTCAAAATACTGTAGCTCTAGCAAATTGAGGACTGTCCATTACGCATAATAATACAAGTGAGACATCAGCCAACTAATTATTTAATACTAAAGTCTGTTTCCTTGTGTTTTCTGATGAAACACAGTGATGGAGATATTTGAGTGCACAGAGGAAATGACTCATCAGACTGAAGTACAAGATCCTGGCCAGGAAATCTTGTTTCGACACACAGTGCTAATTTGAACCCTTTGCTTGTGTCTGACTAGTACATCCCCCCCCCACCCAACGTTTCAGAGGGGCCCTTTGAAGATGCGTGTAGCAAAAGGTAAGAATATAACCAGGTAGGAACAAGCACCTTGTCATTTATCATGTTTAAAACATACATTATCCTCATTTATAAAGAAAAATCACCACCAATGTCCAGTAGTTTTGGCTCTTAAATTTGACACCATTACACACTATGAACTGGCTGACTGGAAATCACAAACTTCATATCTATTGCGAAGTCTCAGAAAAATAATTATACTTCCCTTTTTTGTGGAATAAGTTCCTCAGTACACATGACTATTTAGTCGCTGTTTTATTCCCTGTTGATAATGTGTGAGGAAGAATTCCGCCCCCTCACTGCAGCCACACCCCTTATTACAGCCACACCCCTTTATTACAGCCACATTCCCTCACTGCAGCCACACCCCTTATTACAGCCACACCCCTTTATTACAGCCACATTCCCTCACTGCAGCCACACCCCTCACTTTAGCCACACCCCCTCAGTGCAACCACATCCCCTTATTACAGCCACATTTCCTCACCGCAGCCACACCCCCTTATTACAGCCACACCGCATCGGCGCAGCCACACCCTCTTAATACAGTCGCACCCTTGCATTACAGCCACATCCCCTCACCGCAGCCACACTCCATTATTACAGCCGCACCCCTCACTTTAGCCACACCCCCTCAGTGCAGCCGCATCGCTTATCAAAACCACTCCCCTGTATTACAGCCACATCCCCTTATTACAGCCACACCCCCTCATTGCAGCCACATCCCTTTATTACAGCCACAACCCTCACTGTAGCTACATCCTCTTATTGCAGCCACACCCCTCACTTTAGCCACACCCCCTCAGTGCAGCCACGACCTCAGAACTGCTCTCCTTCACTGGTGTTCTAATAGCTGTTTTGCATTCCACTTTTGATTTTGTCTACTTAGTGGATCTAGCCAGTTCCCTCCATGTGAGGAATTGTTGATCATGCGCAGAACTACTGAACGTTCTTGATGGCTGCTTTTCCCTGGGTTCCTGGCTGTGCGGTTCAGCGTGAGTCAGACTCACAATCCTCAAACACCCTGAGTCCTAACTCCTTCTCTCTCCACTCTGCCCTGTATGGAAGAGTGCCATCCTGCCTTGCACCTCCAGGATCGAGCCTCAAGATCTCTGGCTTCTGCTTCTCATCTTCTCATCATCATCTGTCTGCTTTGGCACCAGATCCTGGGTCCCCCGGCTGTTTTGTCACATACTGCTGCTTTGTATGGAGTGCACTAAGGAATTGAACATCAGTCTATAAACATTTCCATACAATTACACTGTGCCATATAATTATGCCCTCAGCCAGAACATCTGGAAGTACTAATGCAAGTATTTCCAAAGGAGATTTTATGACACTCAAGATCGTTTGACAACACTCTATGACTCAGCTCTTCGGGTATTTAGTTCATTTTACTGCGTAGGTCCCAAAACAGAGAGTGTCGGAGTAAAACGTATTATTATTATTATTCTATCATTCATGTATTTCATGTAGTTAAGCAATGTATAATAGTATAATGTTTGTTTACTGTAGTAAAATGCATTCCTGTGAGCAGTAGTTTTCTACTACCTTTTAGGCCAGTTCCTTATCAGTAGTCGGCATAGAAAACTGCTGTCTCAGCTTGTTTACACAAAGACAGGGACACCCCATTTACTACCATTGAAACTTGAAACCAGAGGT
>JAABNY020003631.1:0-10204 GCA_015164015.2 Brevimyrus niger
CCTTGGCCAAGGCCTGTGCTGATTAGGTGGGAGCCAAAAGTAGATAAGTAGGGTTGTTTGGGTTTTCGGGCGAGAAGTCGTAATTTCCCAGCTCCTCTAACGTCCATGCTGGTCTCCGCCATCCAAAATCCTGTGCAAAGCCGTGAGCTTCTCCGTGATGTTGTCCAATCCGTGGCCTATAGTCCCAGTGATGTTATCAAATCTGCAGTCCATAGTCCCCGTGATGTTATCAAATCTTCGGTTTGTAGACTCAGTGATGTTATCCAGTCTAGCGCCAACAACTCTGCCCAGGTCGTCAATCATCCCGGCCAGCCTAGTGGGGCTTTGAGCGGCTGTCACCGTTTTCTTCAAGGTGTGAACTTTGTTTGAAAGGGATAAAATGGTTAAGACCTCTTCAAAGTTCTTTTCTGCCATCTTTCTGCATTCCTTGTCTGTTTCTGAGGCTTGTTACTCGTAAGGGGAAATTGTGTGTACAGTATAATGATGAATAATTTTGTTGATGTATAAAGGGGGATTATATATTTTTGTAAAGTGAATTGTCTTTTTTATTTGGGGTTTCAATAAAAATATCAATATGCATATCTCAGTTATTTTTTCCTCAGTGTTACTGAGCAGGGATCTGGGTTCAGTGTGTTCCTGCAGGACAGGTTCTGGGACCTCATGTCTAAACAATGTGTACGCACGAAAATACGTCTGTTTTCATGCTCATTGAGACGTATAAGAGCGAAACTTGCCGTACTGCTACGCACATTCTCACGGCAGATCCAGACATGGCGTACGACACATTTCTGCTCGGTTTTCTAAATGGACGGCACTCACTGGGAAGTGATTGCTACTGTGGATTCCCTTTATAACTCAAAATCATAATGACTTCTGTTAACATGTCCTGGATTTTTTTCTTGCTTACGCACTTTCCTTGTTTTGACTGCACGCCATGTTTTAGTGTGAATTCTATGCACATCGTTCTGCCACCTCCTCCCCTCCACCGCACTCGCCTCCTGCCTGGCCGCCCAGCCAGATCTGTCAGCTTCAGAGTTGATGGAACCAACGACCAAGAGACAGGCTTCGCCAAATCACTGTTCACATACTCATTTAAATTTGTTCAACAAATTATCAACTTGTCAACTATCTATTGAGGTCTCCTTGGTTGAACTGGTAGTGGTATGTCTGTTGTCTGCCTTCCCAGGAACCGCCCTCTGACCCAGTTGGTCTCCTTTACTGGGTGTTTTCTGCTGCACTGGCAACAAAGCATCACTGCTGAAATTATCCTGTTAATGAGCTCATTAGATAAAATTACACATTGATTGTCAGTAAACTGCCTTCTGCTTATTACTGTATGAGGAATTAGTATATTTCACACTCTGTTGTATCAACTTTACTTTGGAGTTGAACAGTTTCATAAGACCTGCTTCACATAAACAGCTCTGCAATATTGATTCTGCTCTATTCAGTAAAAGGCTTTTTTTTACTGCAAGGAAACTTGTTCAAAAAATATTGTAAGAATACTGCACTTCCTGTGTTTATATGCTGCACTTTGTATTCCAAATACCTACCCATGTTTAAGTTTCAAATATGAAAAAAGATTATTTTTTTATTAAGGGTTCTGTATATATTACCATTAAAATACTCCCCCTCAGCTGCTTTAGATGTCATGCATAAGTCCTTAATATCCTTTCTATTTTCTTTCTGAGTAACATGAATACCTCCTTTTTAAATCTCAATGGGACATTGATATAGAAATCCAGAGCCCTTTATTAGTTATGGACTGTTGTGCAATGACTTGGTTAATATTGTATAAAGAGAAAAGCAGTTTCTGCATAGTTGTGTGTTTGAGGAACCATTGGACATGGAAGCCAACAGCAAAAATAGCATCGCAAATAAATTTAAAAGTTCATCTCATATTTTCTCCTCACACTGACTGTGGCACCAGCTCTGTGTCAGCAAGTGTCAGATTCCCCGTAATTTACAGGGCAAAGGTTGTGCGTACTTAACATAGCCATTGAACTGATGTGTAACCATGCATGCAACACACTGATAGTGTTTTTGTGGAGCCAGGGGGTGGAGTGTGAAGAGGCTGGATGTAAGTATCTAAATAGGTGCCATGTGACTGTTTTCTACTGGGTGCACATTGACATTCCATGAAGTCAATCTGTCCTAGGTATGGTTTGTTCATAACGAACACCATGCATAAGGGTGTCCATAAGTGGACATAGTACAAAGTTCCCGGGGCAACAGGTCGATAATTGATTTCATAATTGTATCATCTGATCTGCGGCCTTCCGTCTTGGACACTCGGGTAAAGAGAGGGGCAGAGCTGTCAACTCATTACCACCTGGTTCAACTGCATACTGGTCGGGGACATTGAGTCTAAATGGACACTGTTCCAGACCTCCATTGTTGAAGCGGCTGTACGGGATTGTGGCTGCAAGGTGGTCGGTGCCAGTCATGGCGGTAACCCCCGTACCCGATGATGGACACCAGAGGTGAGGGGGGGCTGTCAAACTGAAATGGAAGCTTACCAGGAATTATTAGCCCGGGGATTTCCAGAAGCAGCTGTTGGTTACCGATAGGCCAGGTGGAACGCGGCTAGAGCAGTCGCAGAAGCAAAAACCTTAGTGTGGGAGGAGTTTGGTGAAGCCATGGAAAGAGTCTTTCAGTTGGCCTCAAAAAGGTTCTAGCAAACCATCCGGAACATCAGGAGGGGGAAGCAGCTCCTGGTTCCTACTATTTATAGTGGGGAGGGGGTGCTGTTGACCTCACCAGGGGACATCACCCGGAGGTGATGAGGAATACTTTGAGGACCTCCTCAACCCTGTTCCTGTGTTCCAATTACAGAGGGATCACACTTCTCAGCCTTCCTGGGAAAGTGTATTCTGGGGTACTAGAGAGGAGGGTGTGATCAATAGTCAAATTTCGGATTCAGGAGGAACAAAGAGGTTTTCGTCCTGGCCATAAAACACTGGACCAGCTTTATACCCTTGCAAAGGTACTGGAGGGGGCCTGGGAGTTTGCCTATCCAGTCTACGTGTGTTTTGTGGATTTGGAAATGGCTTATGACCAGGTTCCCCAACGTTCTCTGTGGAGGGTGCTTCGGGAGTATAGGTTCAAGATTCGGTCCCTGTATGAATGAAGCAGAAGCTTGGTCCGCATTGTCAGTAATAAGTTGGACGTGTTTTCAGTGCAGGTTGGGCTCCATCAGGGTGTTGAGGGTGTCCAGTTTGGTGGCCTCAGGATTGCCTCACTACTTTTTGCAGACAATGTCGTCCTATTGGCTTCACCTGCTGGGGATCTCCAGCATGCTCTGGGGCGGTTTGCAGACAAGTGTGAAGTGGCAGGGATTAGGATTAGAACCTCCAAATCTGAGACCATGGTTCTCAGACAGAAATGGGTGGATTGCCCTCTTCCGGTCAGGGAAGACGTACTGCCTGAAGTGGAAGAGTTGAAGTATCTCGGGGTCTTGTTCACAAGTGAGGGTGGGCGAGATCGGGAGCTGGATAGATTAATCTGAGCAGCGTCTACAGTTTTGCAGGCGCTTAACCGGTTCGTTGTGGCTACGAAAGAACTGAGCCGAAAAGCAAAGCTCTCGATCTATTGGTCCATCTTCGTCCCTACTCTCACTTATAGTCATGTACTATGAGTAATGACCGAAAGAATGAGATTGCGAATACAGGCGGCCAAAATGAGATTTCTCCATAGGGTGTCTGGGCTCTCCCTTAGGGATAGGGTGAGAAGTTTGGATATCTGAGTGTGCCTCAGAGTACAGCCGCTGCTTCTTCATGTTGAAAGGAGCCAGTTGAGGTGGTTTGGACACCTGTTGCGGATGCCTCCTGGGCGGCTACCCAGAGAGGTTTTCTGTGCTTGTCCTACAGGGAGGACGCCCCGGGTCACACCCAGGACTCCCTGGAGGGATTATATCTCTCGGCTGGCCTGGAAACGCCTCGGCGTCCCCCCCCAAGGAGCTGGTAGAGGTAGCTGGGGAGAGGAAGGTCTGGATATCTCTCCTGAAACTGCTACCCCCACGACCCGAACCCCGGACAAGCGGCAGATAATGGATGGATTGATGAATGGATGGATGGAGAATAGTAATTAGTAAACTCAATAAAATAGCAAACACAATATATAGGAAACATCAAGCCGAGAAACTAACATTGCAGACTAAGCAAGATAAAGGACAATTACCACAGGTGGGACCTCCGTGAACACTATGGTGATCACACACATACAGACAAGCACACACGTGCTCAGTGGGGCTTATGCCGGTGATCTGCACTTCACATATTACAAATGAAATTCACCACCACCAGCAGGGAAGACACTGCTCTTGCGGCTCTAGGCTACGAGCCCTGAAACACAAGCAGGGAGACAAGATACAGAGTTAAAAGAGTGATGCACTTCCCTGCGCCTTAATGTCCATTACTGATCCATACAAAATCAAAAAGAAGAAAAGCAAACACGCTCCAAGAAAATACAAAATAACCAAATAAGCAAAACTATACATCAGAGTAAATGTAACATCAAATAAATAAAAATTAGCAAATGAAATCACCTCCATCCAGTATAAATAAATTAACCAAAATAAAACCAAAATAAAGACAAACTTTAGGCATCCTGTTGGCAGCACACATACTGTAGCTTGTAAACAGATTGTCGTGACCGATGGTGAATGTGGAGCGAGGAATCAGGATCGGGAAGACGGAGTAAGGAACAAGGGCTTCATTCAACAAAACATCAGGGCAAGGTACAAAACGGTTAAGACTTCAGTGACAGGACTGGGGAAACATACTTTTTAAGCAGAGGACTTAATGGAATTAATACGAGATAGCTGGGAACAACTGAGATTTCACCCAAGGTAAATGAGGGGGCTTAGCACACAGGAAGATCAGGTGAGCAGAGCATGAGAGACCCCCCCCCCCAAAGGCACGCACTTCAGGAAACCGGGAACAGGGCGGACACATAGAACAGGCACAACAGAGGCAACCAGGACAACAAGAAGCAAACAGAAGCAAAAATGGAAAAATGACGGGGAACGCAGACAGGCACAGGGGCACCAACAACGGAGACACAAGGGGAACACCAATGGGAGGAATGAAGGGACCAGGCATGAACAAAGGACAAATTAAATGGACAAGGAGGCAGGAAGGCAAAGGCGGGGGGGAAATAGGGAGCCAGAGGGAACCTCGGCGGGTGAGAGGCCGGAGTCGCAGGGGCAGCAGGCAACCGGGAGGCAGGCACCAAAGGGACCCTTGGTGACCGGGAGGCCAGAGCCGAAGGGGACACCATAGGGAATGAGGAGGGAGGTGGAGGGACCGATTGAGGAAGAGAGGAAGAATGTAACTCCTTTCAACAAGCGTATAATGAGACTGAGAGGGTAAGGCACTCCTTGGGTGTCTTGTCTGTTGTCTCAGTGTATGCTCCAACCACAGTGAGTGATGTCTCGTGGAGGGAGACATTTTACTTGCAACTTCGCCTGGTGGTTGATGGGTACCCACGAGGTGACACTCCTCTGGTCATGGGCACTGACAGGACTGGCACTGACAGGGCTGGCTATGTGGATTGTGTCGGTCCCCATGGGTCTGGAGACTGGAATGAAAGTGGCCCCATGTTCCTTGATTTTGCGAAAGGTCAGGGGCTGCAGGTTGCTGGGGCCTGGTTCCAATGCCCTGAGCCGCATCGTTGGACTTGGTATTCCAATACTGGTGGTGCACCAAAGGAGATCACATCATCATGGGCAGACGCTGGAGGCTCCTGCAGAACTGCAGGGTCTTCAGAAGTGCCCAGTTTGTGAATTCTGACCACAGACTTGTTCTGGGTACTCTGGCACCTCTTTCTATGAAGTCAGCAGACAGATTGGAAGAGCATGGGGGGTGATGAGGTTGCTGGAAAGGCATGTGTGGTGTTCCGGATATCTTTGCAAGAGGATGAAGGTCCAAGACTTTAGAGTCCAGGTGCTCCCTGTCTTGCCGTATGCCTGTGAGAGATGGATGCCATCCAGTGAGCTGAGACGAAGACTGGACTCCTTCAATACTGTATCTCTTCGGAGAATCCTTGGGTACCTCTGGTTTGACTTTGTGTTGAATGAACGGTTGCTAGAAAAATCCTGAATGAGGCACATTACCTGCATTGTGGGGGAGCGTCAGTTACGACACTATGGCTATGTGGTGCACTTCCATAAGGGTGATCTGGCTTGCAGGATGCTCATTGCTGAGGACCCAAATGGCTGGACCAGGCCGAGGGGATGCCCACGCAACACCTGGCTGTGGTAGATGGATGGCCATTTCTGGAGTATGGGGCTGAGCGGTGTATCTGCCTGGGGGATCGCCGGCCAGGATCCCAAGGGGTTTGCTGTGTGGTGGGTGTGGCAACGCACTGCATCAGTGCACGCTCCCCAACCTGACCTGAACTTGATCTCATCTTAAGTCAACTCTGTTTTGCTTTATCGTGATAACCACAACCCCAGACCATCCAAACCTGAAAGGGGAAGCCTTGTTAATCATGTGATCAACAGCTGGTCAGGTGACCTAAAGGAGGGTGGTGGGGGGCTCACTGCTTCCCACTGTTGCCTCACGCCTCTAGGGTTTTGAACCCTGACTCTCTAGGTATTACGATCTCCTCCCACAGCTTGAAGAAGTGCAGTTTCTAAACTGCTCCTATAGACAGAGTTTGAGTATGTGCTTTGTGATGGCCAGGCATCCTGTCCAGGATGTACCCCATCCTTAGGCCTTAAGCTGCCTGGGATAGAGTCTTGGTTCCCTGACCAGGATCAGAAATTTGTTGATTAGATTAGATTAAGTTATAGATTAGATAGATTAATGTTTGTAGTGAAACTCTATACAGTACCAAAAATGGAGCAATATGTAATTTCCTGCTGACTACCATTACATTAAGTAACTTCCTCAAATGAAGATGGGTGTTTCTTAAAGCTAAGGGTGCCACCTTACTGGTTTAAAAGTCTGATGTGTATGAAGGATATGAATGTGTGATCTTTCGGAAAATGTTTACATAGTTCATTTTTGTTTATTACTGATTAGAGGGGTGGAAAATATCACTTTTGACTTTCAACTTTGGCATGGTTGTTGGTGCCAGACGGGCCGGTCTAAGTATTTCACAATCTGCTCAGTTACTGCGATTTTCACGCACAACCAAACCAGGAGTTTGACTTACATCTCTGACACTGAGCAACTGACATTTACAAACCATCATTCCTTCAGTTTCATCTTCTTCAGAATACGGTAAATAATAACTGTTATATGATCAAGGTGATTTGCAGATTAATGTTCTTATTTGCTGTCCACTTGATGTTGACACCAGGAGACCATATAGGTGGGATAATCTAGAATGTTCTGTCCACTGTCTGGTTCACTCTCTGTCAGTGGCATGTTCATTGTTGTGCTTTTGCAAAATAATAATGACATATTTTGTCCCTTTATATTTCCAATGATGTAATGAACTGGGTTGGGGTCCATATGTCGGATCCAAGTGCATTTAATAATAACAACAAAGCCAAAATACAAAAGTCAAAACCATTAAAACAGACAAGAGTCGTAACAGGACCAGAGAGAGAACAAAATCCAAATGTAATGTACAGAAAAACTTGTAATACCTCACAACATGCACATTGAACAATAACAATATTTCCCTGTTTTGTATTATTCTGTCTTAATGATATTGCAATGTATCTGGACACACCCATGTAAAGGGTCTTGGGGGTGATTCCGTTGTGATAGACGCTATATTGAAGTAAACCGAATTGAAGACATACAGTAATAGTTAACAGGTTAGATTAATTAACCAGTTCTCTGGAGTCTGTAGACTACATTTTGGATCTGGAGGTTGATGGATTGTCAGATGTGACAGAGGAACTAAACCAGGCTCCACCACAATGTTCCAACAGTAATTATATTAATGTTTTAAGAATTGATGTATTAGAATTAAGGTATTCCTATCTCCAGTGTAAAATATACTAATCTATAGGAATACAGTCTGTCTAAGAATAAATATATATTGTCAGAGTATTAATGCACTGGGCATTTAGTTTGCTCATACACCCTTTTCTGCTTTTTATAACAAAACCACAAACCATGCGAGGCTGAAAGGGGAAGCCCTGCCGATCATGTGATCACATTCAATGCCGTTTCTGAGAAGAAAGTCCTCAACTCCCTTTACATACAGAAACAAAGTTGTGTCATCTCTCCTTTCTGAAATAAAATTAAACATAAAAAACAACTGGCAACACTCAGCAGTTATCAATGCAACTTACCAAATATGCACAAATCACATTTAAGCCATACAGCTGAGTGTGGGGTGCAGCATCAGAGTGAAGAGTGAATGCTGAGTGGGTCAGGCTCACGGCTCCCTGACCAGGATAAGACACTGGGAAGGTGGATGTATAATTTCTTGCATTGCATATTCACAAGAAAAAAAATAGATTGTTGCTTGCTGTAACATTCCGTGAGCGACGAGCGGACAAGGGAGGCAGGAGAACTCAAGTTGAGGGTAACAAAGGGGTTTAATTACGAAGAACAGGCAGGGTACTCACACATAGAAACATCAATGACAGATCTGGGGACTACTGACAGAGACACTGACTAAATACAAAAGACAAGCTATACTTAACAAGCAACAGGTGACTACAATCAGGTCAAAACAGGAGGTAACGAGGTGGGTGTGGCACACAATTGGGATCGTTGGGGGCCGGACGTAACACTTGCAGTGACACTCATTATTAAAAATGAAGGAACATACTATATTTTCAATTTCTGGCTACTTAACATTAAATTGCTTCGTCAAAATTTTGATGGGTGTTACTTAAGCCAACTGGCTGCCCTAAAGCTAAATGTAATTTTTGCTTGTTTGCATTGCATATTGTTTTTCTCTGAGTAACTTATATTCACATGTTGAAAGGTAAATGCTCATTATTATTATTTGGTATCCACCTCATACTGACTACTGTAGACCATATAGCTGAGATTAATTTAGAATGTTCTGTTTTCTGTCTGTTTTTTCAGGTACCAAGTGGCATGTTTTTCGTTGTAATCTTTCAATTTACTAATAAATGAATTCTGCCCTTTATATATCTGACGAACCTGGCTTTGCCAGGATTATTGGACTGTATCTATGTCGATGTTTTAATGCTTAGAACACTCTAAAAAAATGTGGTTACTTACTGTCTCATTGTTTTGATGGGTTATTAATTAGCGATGTCCTAATGCTATTACCTATTAACAAAAACAAAAGGTATGATACGCTGAAGTATGTCGCTGCTGTATGGAGTAGGATTGCTATGAAAAATAACTCGTAATAATGTACGCAATTAAATGTACGTTTCACAAGTGTAAATTACGCTTGCGCTTCTGAAAAATACGCTTGCTTCTGAAATTTACGGTTGTGCTTCTGAAAATTACGTTTGCTTCTGAAATTTACGCTTATGCTTCTGAAAATTGCGCTTGCTTCTGAAATTTACGCTTCCGCTTCTGAAAATTATGAGTGGATTCTCAAGCCTGAATAGCCCGTAAAAAAACGTCATTGGACGTACAAGGTATTCTCTATCGAGGAAGAAACAATCGATTTTTGCTACTACGCATGTGCCGCAAAGCTGGAAAGATGCAGAACCAATCCAATGCGCTGAATTCACAGTTATTTCTATTAGTTTACTTTTTTGTTTCTTGTTCCACAACAGCGGCACATGCGTAGTAGCAGAAATAAAAAGTCACTGGTCCAGCTGGCCCTTCTTTTTCTTTCCCTACACTATTTTACATTACGTGATATATGAATTTTGAACCCCTGAATTTGAAGAATTCTGCTTTTGACAGGTCAGTGTATACATTTAAGTGTTTTCCAGCATCAAAGCTTCTCTCAGCTGAGAGTCATGACTGAGAGATTCATTCTCATTGGCTGCCTGCTGCAAGGTGAGACATGGCCGTTGTACAGACTTCACTTGGTTATTTTCCTATTACATTTCCTCCTGTGTACGACATTTAATAAATTCAGGCTCATTTAATACACTGCTCAATAAAATTAAAGGAACACTTTGAAAACATCAGATCTCAATGGGGGAAAAACATGCTGGATATCTACACTCACCTACAGTAAAGGATTAATAGGAACACCATACTAATACGGTGTTTGACCCCCCTTTCGCCTTCAGAACTGCCTTAATTCTATGTGGCATTGATTCAACAAGGTGCTGAAAGCATTCTTTAGAAAT
>JAABNY020003632.1:0-10204 GCA_015164015.2 Brevimyrus niger
TGATTGGTTGATTAGATAATTGCATTAATGAGAAATTGAACAGGTGTTCCTAATAATCCTTTAGGTGAGTGTACAAAGCATATGATGCATGTAACCTGATATTTTGTTTAGAGTGTATTATTATATTGTTATAAAATATCAATCTAATGTTCAGATTCAATTTAAATGAGAAATTTAATAAATTAAAATAAATTGGCCTCCACATATTCTTAAACTTTTAACTGAAATTGCATTCAAGCTGAGCAAGAATGATAACATTTTTAATGTTGCTACTATACTGCACTCTGAAGTCTGCACAAATGTCAAACATGCCAGCCTCCGCACTTACTGAGCAATTGGGTGCATTCTTGTGTACTTTGCATGAAGTGATTAGTGGTTATTTTTGACATACCACAGGACACACTGCATAACAACAAAATGTGTCCTCAGCATTCAACCCATGTGACATAGCAGAGGGCCGCTAACTCAGAGACCAAAGAGCAGGGCTTGGGGGTGGTACCTCAGCGGTGCCCTGCTGGTCGGAGATTCAAACCAGGAATTTTTCAATGACAAGTGCACTTCCCTAACCATTAAGCCACCACTGGCCATTTTGCTGAGATGCAGGCAAACAGGAGGAGCAAGATATACACGATGGGCAGGAAGTGACAATTATACTGGCTGGAAAGCATGCATTCATTTAAATTTGTAACTATTTATGGGTGTGTTTTCTGAAAGCGATCGATCTTAGTGAATAACGAACAAGACAATGAACGACGTAGGTAAAGAACGAGAGAGATTCAGGAGTGTTTCCCAAAACCTTCATTTTTCCAGAATGAACGAACAAACGTTTAGTACTTTGTTGGCCTCTCTCCATCCTCCGCATAAGAAAAGCACAGACTGTCAATAACATGAATATCAATCCCATGCATTTCAATGGCGAAATATGGTATATGATTATCAATAGGAAAAGGAAGTAACATTTTTTAAAAGAAGTCCTAAAACTGATGGAGTAGGTGGCCAAAAATATAGTTTGATAAAATAATCACTTAAATGTTGTGAAGCATACCACACGTATTAAGAACAGCACAGCAGCATTCACAGGGAAAGCTTAAAGGTCCCAAGGACTATGTAGGCACCAGACTCAGATTCACATCTTTCACATCACTAAAGCAAGCTCTACAAACGTCAAAAAGAGTAATCACTAGCTAATTAGGAGCCAAACACAAACCCTCTTTACAACAGTCAGTTGACCAGTGACTCTCCAGTCCTCGATGTCGCCCTGAAAACTCTGTGAACCAGTGACCCGTACTACAAAGCAGGGTTACTGGCTTATCCGGGTAACTTGTCGGATTTAAGGTACCACAGTTTAAATGGACTTCATATTTTTTCACTTACATTTTGCCCAGACTACCTTAAATCTGACAAGTTACCCTGATAAGCCAGAAATCCCACTTCATAGTATAGGCCCCAGGTAAAGTAACTGTAGCTCAATCAGCATTTCGCGAAACCAGCGATTCTATGAGGATCGGCAGACAGTCTGACTCCTTGTGTTAATCCATTCATATTCACCATTTTATTGTTGCATTTTACATGCAGGCTACTCAGTATATCTAATCCTAACTATCGTGGACAGTGTTTTTCAGGGGACAATGGCATGGTAATATAGCCTACAACTAGAGGGAAACATGAAATGCATTTCCTGATTCCACAGAATCAGTACTGTCCACAAAAGGACTGTGTATCATTCACAAAATAGATTTAATTCACAAAAAAACTTTAATTCAGAAAATGCTTTTTGTTCACAAATTGACTTTCTTTAATTCACAAAATGGATTTCATCCACAAAATTACCTTTGTTCACAAAATGCACTTCGTTCAAAAAATGACTTTCTTAAACTCGTGAAATGCATTTCATCCACGACGTGATTGTGTATTATTCACAAAATGCATATTGTTCACAAAATTACTTTCTTCTGTCCACAAAATACAGTACTGATACCAATTCTGTGGACAAAAAAGAAATGTTCCTTTTGATTTCTGTGCAGGGAAGAAAGCAAAGTCTTTATGCTGTAGTGGATCAAATGAATAAGGCATTACTTGATTTTGTCATTAAATATTGTTTTTTTGTGGCACAGAACGAAAATGAGTGCTTGACGCTTTGACCCCGTATTTGTGCTAACCAAGTTTGCAGTTTGCAAAATCAAATAAGGTAATCATTATGAAATATAATCAACATGAGACAATTAAATTATGCCATTTTACCAATGTTGATGCAAGGTGTTCAGTGAGCAAAGCCTCACCATGCTTCTGCACTCACTGTTCTTTATTTTGTCCCTTTACTCGTGGTTCTGGAAATGAGCATCTGCCTACAGGCGCGGGGTTGAGAATAAACCATTTTAATGGAGAGTAGGGGTTACTCAAAAACAGTAAGAAGAAAACTTTAAATCATGTATTGAGATAAAGTAATACCTTGGAACTCTAACCCCTCTTAACTGGACCATAATGGGTCTGTAGATTTTTTTCCAACTTGTTCCTCAACAAAAATCTTGTAACTCGACAGATCTTGCTGAAACCTGTATGGGTTGAGATGCTTTCTACTCTACCAATTTGGACCTTGAAAGAAAAACTAACTGCAACTTGATCAAAAATTCAGAACACGACAAAACAAAACAGACTTGGTAAAACTTGTATGGGGGTGCGTTACTCGGACAACGACAGAAGTTAGCATTAACGATGCATCGTACTATGGTAGTTCAAACTAACCAACATCCGAACAACGACTGTTTCTCGAAACTGTCGTACCACAGTAGTCCGAACCACGTTATTTAGGACTTATGTAGTTGGGACTACAGTGGTTGCAGCGCTGATTGGTCAGACGCACGCCGAATCTTCCATAGTCTGAACTACAGTGGTTCCAGCGCTGATTGGTCAGACACACGACAAGTCATGCGCAGCAACTAATAAAGTACTTTCACAGCCAGTTGCATAAAAAAACTGGCGAACTGTGTAAAATATATAATAATCACACAGACACACACACGAAATAATGCGACGCTTCTTGGAGTGGTTAACAGAAGAACTTTTAGCTATGACACTGCAGTTTTTGAAAGATGCTCCATCTGCAATTACGTTGATTGCAGTTCATTGTGTTTCAGTCACACAACGACCACTTACAAATTCCTGGTCTGACGTTGTCACTTACAGAATCTTAGTGGTTAACTGGATATTACACGTACCTGTCTATTCCAGACATTACAGACGTAATTTCCTGAGTACAAAGGCATGGATTCGTATCTGACCACTGTAGTGCCATTCTACTCTTCCATTATGGCAATGACAGCTGTCACTGAATAAGGAGTATTTCATTAAAATGCTGTACTCCATTTTAAGGCGACTGTTGTCCCTCTTAAGTTATGTGTATAATAAAGAAACTGCACAACACCCAATGGCCTGCATAAGGCTACTAATACACACATGTATACACATACAAGGGATAATTATTTATTATTATTATTATTGGCTTTTATTATTTTCTTTTTTATTTTATTAATGTGTTTTTTATTAATATCATTTCTCCTTTTTTCACTATATACAGTATGGTGAAGTGTGCCATACGGCACACAACATCCTTTACCAAGCAATGCACACTAACTGCATGTACTGTACCACTACAGGGATGGGAAATCTTATTCAGAAAGTGCCGGTGTGTTTGCAGGTTTATTTTTTGTTAAAACCGTCCGATCAGTTGCTCAAACTCTTCAGTCTATCAGTCCTCTATGTTCTACTCTAAGCACAGTCTTGCAGTGAAAAACTGCATGCCTAATGGCCCTTTCTGGATAAAAATTAGCCACCCCTGTGCTATTTAATACTTTGCAGTCTGAGATTTGATCCTATTGTTCACTACAGACAGTCAACATACTTATGACCAGAGACCCACAAAACAATTACGTTTCAAACTACATTTTCAGACAACTTCACATTACTGTATATGTGATCGTAGAGCTAAATTATTCCTTATTAAGTAATAAAGATTATTAAATTTACACAGTGAGTATACCCTCATTAAACTGCATTTTCCACCATTGCTGACGAATTTACATGGAACTACGCTTCTAACTACAGCTCGTGAGGTGTAGTTCGAACTACACAACTTAACGACATTGTTTGCTAACGTTCATTCCAATTATGGTTTCGAGAAACACCTGTGTCGTTTAACGATGCATTGCACTACTAAGTCCACAGTATTGTTACCTATGTAGTTTAAACTATGGTTTTGGGAAACACCTGCGTCGTACTTACATAGTTCGAATGACGGAAATTGCTAACATATTTAGCAACAATGGTATTGAGAAACGCACCCCAGATCGAGAAGCGTCTCTGATGGGCTGACAAAAAGGTAAACTGACCTATTGGCATGGGAAAATTGTGTTTGGTGTGATTTTTTTGTGCTTTATCTAAAGAACATTTATTGATACAGTAATAATGGTCCTTAAGAAAGTGAGCAGTAATAGCAGCAAACCAAAGAGGGAACTCGTGAGAGCAACTGTAAAAATTATAGTGAGACTTGAAGGTGTGTCTGTTCTCACTTTGGGGTATGGGATTGTCATTTGTTTTATGGGGGTGACATGGTGGTGCAGTGCTTTGCACTGTTGCCTCACACTTGTGGGACCCGGGTTCAAGTCTCTGCCTGGGTTACGTGTTTGCATGTTCTCCCTGTGGGGTTTCCTCTGGGTACTACGGTTTTCCCCCACAGTCCAAAGACATGCTGAGGCTAGTTGGAGTTACTAAATTGCCCGTAGGTGTGCATGTGTGGGTGACTGGTGTGTGAGTGTGTCCTGCGATAGGCTTGCCCCCTGTCCAGGGTTGTTCCGTGCCTGTTGGGTTGGAAAATGGATGATTGGAAATGCTTTTTGTCAAGTTTTCGGGTGGTTCAGGCACAGGGGCTTGGCATGACGCAGACTGAGAAGAAGGAGGTGGACAAACCGCTGGCGGCTCAGGGAACACAGGGGTTTATTGAACAAAACTGAACACACTAAGAACACTACAAAATAAATGGACCACGAGGGATCAAAACTAAAAAGGGGAAAACACAATGACTAATTACAAAAGGTCAGGGCAAAAAAGTAGCATGCAGGCAACAAATAACAAAACCACAGGGTAACCTGTAATAGATGAAATGCACCTTATCAGCTACACAAGACAAACTGTGCAGATAAACATCAATATCCATGCAGCTATCTAAAGAGCAGGGAAAAACACACTAAATATTGACAAAGGGAGAACAGGATGGCCAGCAACATCTGCTGGCCAAACGGGAAGAACTTGAAAGACTTGGATAGACGAGTGCGCACCCTGATACATTTTAATTATTAAAGTAGGTAGGTAAGTTTAAATAAGCAATCATTTGGGGGGTCTGGAGTAAATTAAATTAATTTACTTCAGGGATACTTGACCTGTCGATCACAGAGTAATTCTCAATTGATCCTGAAGTGCGTTGCAAGCATCCCTGCACTTGCATGTGCACGCCCGTTTTTCACTATGTACTGTAAATATATAAAATGCAAACATGTCAGAAGCCAAAATATCAAAAACATTTTCATTCAGAGTGGAAAGAGGATCATTTTTTTTGTTTACTCAAATTCGAAGTCCATGTGTCTTATATGCAATACGAGCGTGGTTTGTTGAAGAAGGGCAATTTGGAGCGGCATTTGAAGATGATGCACAAACACTACAAGACTGAGTTTCCTATCCCTGAAGCTGCACCCGCACCTGAGGTACAACCCTGGGCCTTTGACCCCGTGGGTCCTGCTCCAGTCCCTATGGTTCCAGTTTTGGCTCCAGCCCCCATGGTACCTGCCCCTGTCCTAGTTTCCATGCCCCCATTCCTGTTCCTGAGAAGGTCTTTGACATCACTCCTCCCTCCTTGGTGGGAGTATCGAAGGGCGAGAATCGAAGTCGGTAAACAGGCGGGGAGGTCAGTAGCCAGGGAGTCAGTCCAATGGAAATACACAGGAAATAATAGGGAAACGTAAAAAGTGGGAGATATCTGATACACCCGGGGTAACTGCAGTTTCACAGTAACCGGCCCAACTCGTTGTAATATACGGAAGGGCCCAAAGAATCTGGTGGTGTAGTTACGGCGTCCTGGAATTATAAGGTTCTTTGTTGACAACCATACCCTCTGTCCGACTCAATAGAGAAATCCCGGGCAACGATGTCTGCCTGCTCAGGCCTTAGTTCTATCAGCCTGGAACAACAATGCCCGCTGGATCTTTCTCCAGGCTTGTTTGCTCTCCTGGAACCAGGTGTCAACCCTTAGGACTGAGCCTGCTGGAGCATCCCACGGGAACAGAGGTGGCTGGAACCCTAGAACTGGAATGGAGTAAGGTATGGTTACAGGATTTACCCGGGAGTTTAGGGAGTATTACTTCCAGACTAGATAGTGGGACCACTTAGTGGGATCCATGCACACCAGCAATCGCAAGGCTTTGGCCACCTCTCTATTGGTGCGTTCGGCCAGTCCATTGGACTGTGGATGATAGGCCATGGTCAAACTAAGGGTGATATTCAACTTATTACAGAACTCCTTGAAAACCCGGGAGGTGAACTGAGGTCCACGGTCTGACACTATGTCTTCAGGGATGCCCGTGAATCGAAACAGCTCTTAAATGAGCACATTTGAGAGTTCCACAGCTGAGAGAAACCAGCCGACACATCCATGATCGTCAGGAGTATAGTTTTATCGGATGAACGAGATAGGTCTGTAATGAAATCCATCACCACGTGAGACCAGGGCCAGGTAAGGACAGGCAGAGGGTGAAGAAGTCTGGCTGGACGTTGGCTAGGGGACTTGGATTTGGGCACAGTCTGGGCAGCTCTCCACGTAGGCTTGGACCTCCGTGTGCCAGCCGGGCCACCAGTATCGACGCTCAAATAGTCGTTGTGTTACAGTAATTTCTGGATGTCCTTTCCCTGGTTGGGCATAGATCCATTGTAACTGGTCCGGACGATATGAACGGGAGAAGTAACACCCGGTCGACATCTGGAAGGGGCTGCCCGATTCTCATTGTCCGCTCTAATGGACTCTTCCAGGCCCCAGGTGATCGATAACACAAAACATGATAAACTGAGGATGGGCGATGCGTGATCCTCACTCTCGGGAGGGTCGAATTGCCAGGATAAAGCGTCGGCTATAAGATTCTTCTTACCGGGGAGGTAACTCACCGGGAAGACAAAGCGGGAGAACCACTGTGCCCAGCGAGGCAGAAAGCCGTTTGGCGGATTGCAGCTATTCCAAATTTCTATGATCTGTTAGTACTATGAAAGAATGTCTAGCTCCCTCCAACCAGTACTGCCATTCTTCCAGGGCTAGCTTGATTGCAAGGAGTTCGTGTTCACCCACCTCGTAGTTGCGCTCTGCTGCGGTCAGTTTGCAGGAGAAATAAGCACATGGGTGACATCTTCCCATCTGTGGATTGCGTTGGATCAGGACAGCTCCCACGCTGGCCTCTAATGTGTCTACCTCGACCTCGAAGAGCAGTTCTGGACGTGGCTGTTTGAGTACAGGAGTGGTATAGAAAGCCTTTTTAGGGCATTTGAAGGCACGTACCTCCACTGACGTCCAAATGATCTGAGTAGGTTTCCCACAGGTGAGGGAGGTGAGAGGGGCTGCCGTCTGGCTTAAGTTTTGGACAAACCTACAGTAAAAGTTGACAAAACCCAGGAACCATTGCAGTTCCTTCAGGGTATGTGGCTGTGGCCAGTCCATTATGGCTGTGGTCGTTTGTTCATCTATGGCCACCTCTCCGGTTTTAATCACATATCCTAGAAATTTTACCTGTGTTCCATGGAAATCATATTTTTCACCTTTGGCACACAGATGGTGTTCACAAAGCCGTTGTCGGACCTGTCTTAAATGCAGAACATGCATCTGTCTGGTGGGAGAGTAAATCAGTATGTCATTAATGTATACCACAACAAATTTACTGATCATGGAACACTCGGTTCGTAAATGACTGAAATATAGAGGGGCTGTTAGCTAGCCCATAAGGTAACTCATAAGATACTCATACCGCCGCCTACTGGTGATGAAAGAGGTCTTCCATTCATCTCCTTCCTTTATTTGCACCAGATTATAAGCACTCCGTAGATCCAATTTAGTGAAGATGATGGCCTCCCTCAACTGTTCTAATGCGGATGGGATTAGTGGGAGAGGTTCTCCTCTCTTGACAGTTACAGCGTTCAGAGGCCTGTAGTCAACCACCGGTCATAGGCCCCCATCCAATTTCTTAATGAAGAAAAACCAACTGTTACCAGTTAGGTAAAGGATTGGATTATACCTTGTTTCACTCCCTCCTGGATGTACATGTCCAGAGATTCTTGCTCCTGCAGGGAAACAGGGTAAAATCTACTGACTGATTGCTAGGCACATGTATTATGACTGTATAAAATAACACTGACCAATCTAGTTCTGTCACGAAGCTTTGTTTTATGTAATGATCAAAATAAAACAACAGGCGGCACTCACTGGAAAATCAATAAACAGGTACTGACTGCTGCTCGGCTACGGGATTAAGCTGACAACAAACTTATTTTAAACTACTAAATCTGGAATGATTGAGGCAAATCGTTAGAACCGAATAAAAATTCATTGAAATATTTCTTTGAGGAAGACAGTAGACATCGTTATAACTGAATTTTCGCTATAAATGAATCGCTATATGCATGTTATCTTCAAGAAATTTAACGTTACTGAAGGTTGGGGATTTGGAATCGAAGCGTTACAAGCATGTTTTCCTTATAAGCCGAATCGTAATAACCATGCTCGACTGTATTAAAGTTCTGATAAATACAATGTATAAAAATACAAACTTAAGATATGAAACGTAAAGTCCTTTGAACAAAAACACAAAAACAACAACAACCAAATCAAAGTTACCAGTTTTAAAAGACTTGGTAAGCTTCATAAATATAACTTTGAATAGGACTGGAGACAAATTATGTTAAGTTCTGATAAATAACAACAACAGGAAAATAGAAATTGCTAAAAATATATGAGGTAGTGTACTGAATTAGACTGCCCTCTGGTGGACAAACTATACAACGCCAACACTCATGACATGGTTGAAGGGTGTTTCATATTTTATTTTTGAAATATTCATTTATCGGCCATTATAAATGCCAATACCGATAGTTTGGAAAATGCCTAATATCGGCCGATAATATCGGCCTGCCGATAAATTGGTCGGGCTCTACCCGTTACTTCATGTATAGTGATGGGATAGGTTAATCTCCGAAGAGGGATTTGTAACCGCCTAGCTAGGTGACCATCCAGGAAATTCCATGCTGCTCCACTGTCAATAAGAGCCGGCACCATATACTTCTCCCCCCTCCAGCTTAAGGTGACAGGCACAGAGAACTGAGTGAGAGTTGAGAGCGGAAAAGAGGAGACACCTACCAGCCGAGGTCTTTCCTCTTGCTGTAGTCTGACTGGACAGGCGGAAAGAACATGACAGGTTCAATTTATAAACAAGGCCAAACAGCATGGCAGTCACAAATGCCACGCTTGGTAGCCCCTGCAGCACTGCATGGCCTTCAAGGACAATCTCAATATTTTCTGCTTCAGAGAGGTTACCTGTCACTTTGGGCGTGGCCTAATTTTGTGGGCGCTTCCCATCTGTGATGTCATAAGCGGGGGTGGGCATATCCTTTGTTCTGATTGGTTGGGTTTTTTTGAAACGCTTATGCCTCGTGTTGCGGATAAGGGGATGGGAGGGGAGTGTGTTAAGGGTTGTCGTTTAAACTTTAATGGAACAAAAACACATTAGATGTATTTTATTAAAGTGTTATTTTTAAATTATGTTTTAAGGAATAATAAAGCATATAGCAAGATGAAGCTAGCACATACACGTCCTGCGGGTCCCATCCATCCGCAGTAGACACAAGCACCAAAATATTTTAAACAAGAAAAACTTGTGTTACTTTTAAAAAGAAAGGAAAGCAGGCATAATTCAAACATGTACAAACATGTCCCGAGCGAAACAAGCACAAGTCCCGAGTGAAACAAGTCAAGTCAAGTCAAATCATTTTTATTTATACAGTATAGCGCTTTTAACAATGTACATTGTCTCAAAGCAGCTTCAAAAAAAAAATGAAAGTTTGAACAATAATAAATAATCAAAAATGTTTGTGTACTAGAGATGCATCTAACAATCATTTAGGTAAA
>JAABNY020003633.1:0-10203 GCA_015164015.2 Brevimyrus niger
AGAAAGAACTCAAAACTCACCTGTTTAAAATTGCTTTTAATGTTTGATTCTATGTTGTATATTGTGTGCTATTTTATTCTTTTGTGTTGTGAAGCGTCTTTGAGTACCTTGAAAAGCGCTATATAAATAAAATGTATTATTATTATTATTATTAGTTGTTCTACGGCTGCAACTTGAGTCTTCAGGTTCCCCGCTAGATACATACTTCGGCGAAGTATTCTGTGGGTGAAGCCTACACCCAGGTTATCAGTATGTAAGGTGGTCAGTATGTAACAGTCGGTCATTAGTAAAAAATATCTAGTACGACCTTGAAATGTGGTATCTGGCTAGCGGGGCTGACTAAGCACGTACAGCTTTGTCACGGAGTCATAAAACGCTCCACCTTCTGTTAACATGAGAAACATGAGATTGAGTACTATCACATAACACAATCATGTAAAGGCATAAACTAAGAGGTATAACTCAATAACAGTGCAGACAACTTTTAAACTATTGAGACCAGTTCCGAGTCAAGCAAAGTCAAGTGACCATGTAAATAAGCAATATATCAGCATTGAAGCAGCACAAAGGACAGTTTTAATGGCCAAAACCGGTGTTCTGTCGATTAATGCTGCTTTGTCGAAAAATGCTACTGTAGTGCTAATCAATAGCCCTAACCCTAACTCTTACCCTAACCCCTCAAAACCCCTAAAACACTTACCTTAACCTTAACCATTAAAACCTAACCCTAATCCCAAAACAATGGAACTGCACATGCGCAGAAAGGCTTGATAGCACTTCTCGATAGGTAGTATTTTATGAAAGAACACCAGCACAAACAATTTTGATTGGTTTGCTTGAAATCAGACGCAAATGGGAGGTGGGGCAACCTTACAAAATTAATATTTCAGAAACTAAAGCAGCACAAAGGACAGTTTCAATGGCACAAACCAGCACAAACACAATACATACCATTGCAAACAGTTTGGTGAAATCAGACACAAATGAGGGGCTAACTTCACACTGGTGTCACGTGGCCATGTAAACAAACATTTCTATCTCAGAAACTAAAACAGCACAAACAAAAATTGTTACGACACAATCTGGCACAAACGCAGCACATATGATTGAGACTAGTTTGGTTGAAATCTGAAACATATCACAATCAGCACAATTAAAAATTAAATCGTATTTGGTTAGTGCTATGTTTGTGCCTGTTTGTGCCGCAACAATTAAGATTTCTGCTGCTTTCATTTTAAAGATAATAGCTAATGTTCTTTCCAGATGATTACGTAACCCAGCCCCCCTACAAAGGAGTTCAGATGTGAAACCAGGCTGGTTTGTTAGTGCCGCGTTTGTACTCGTTTGTGCCACAAAAATCACTTTCCTATCTCTTTTACTTTTTGAGATATTAACTCCCTGGGGTCGGCGGTCACGCTGGCGGGACCTGACAGAAATTTCATCAAATAAATAACGAATACCTAAAGCTCACGGGCACTGTTATTTTTTGTTACAACAATGCAGCCATTGTATATTTGTTGACAGTGTTGCTGGATTGCACTTTATCATTGTTGATAGTCTCTAACAGGTGTTAAAAGATTACATTAAAAAAATAAGTAAAATTTACAGGATTGTGTCAAATGTTGTTTGAAATGTGGCTACAGTGAAAAACTTACTTGAATACACTTTATATTTATATTTATTCAAGTATAACTGAAATGTTTTGTCCAATCCAAAATGTACTGTTCAATCAACTTGGAACATTTAATTGACACAACATTATATTTCAGTTTGAGTCTGCTTGTTGGCCTAACTATGCATGTTTAGTCAACATAGAACATTTAATTGACACAACATTGCATTTCAATTTCGGTCTACATTTAGAGGTCATCAACACAAGCAACAGGTCACTAGAATTTTTTTAGATGGAGCAGTCAGATTTTTTTTTTTTTTACAGTGTATGGGTTTTGGCCATTTAGTTGGCATAACTTTGCAGTTTTTCAGTTTCAGTGGTGTGGTTCAGTTAAGACAACTTGTAGTCATGTGTTTTTAGGAACTTTTGATGACCACTTTGGATTAAGTTGCTGCTGTAACGCAATCTTGTTTGGTTGTATGTTTGGTTTTTCAAACATGGCTTCAGTAGTGTGGGAGTTTGTGGAGAATCCATCTTCGGAAGCATTTGAGTCTCTAACTAAAGAACAACTTTTGGGTGTTGCAGAGTATTTTGATATTGAGTTGACAAGTTCTGAGAAATTATTAAAACACGTACTTAAATCTGTCTTAGTGCCCATCTTAGTTGAAAAGAGAGTTTTGCCACCTGTTCACATGAAAGATGCCATACACATGAAAGAGCTCTCTATCTGAGAGAAAGAAATGGATAAAGAGAGGGAAGCTTGGCATGCTAAGACACTGGAAAATTAGTTGGCATTAAGATGATTAGCGCTTAAAGCTCGATATGAACACTTCGATTTTGAACAGCAGGGAGGTTTTGACATCACTGAGTCTGTGAAATTAGTGCTGCCTTTTAATGAAAATGAGGTGGAAAAATATTTCCCACGTTTTGAAAAGGTAGCAACAACTTTAAAGTGGCCCAAGGCTGTATGGTCTTTGTTGGTCCAGTCTGTGTTAGTGGAAAAAGTTCAGGAAGTATATTCCTCTCTCCCATTAGATCAGAGCTCAAATTATGATGTGGTCAAAGCTGCCATATTGCATGTTTATGAACTTGTCCCAGAAGGTTATAGGCAGCGGTTTAAAAACCTGAGCGTCAGACTTATGTGGAGTTCGCTCATGAAAAAGAAATGTTGTTTGATTGCAGATGTTCTTCAAAAGATGTAGCCAATAAGGCAAAACTTCTACATTTAATTCTTATCGAAGAGTTTGAGAAATGTGTGCCTGATGCAGTAGCTACCTATGTGAATGAAGAGAAAGTTAACACCCTGCATTAAGCTGCTGCTTTGGCAGATGAGTTTGTATTGACCCATTGTGTTTTTTCTAGTGATCGTCAGTGATCGGAAGTTGCTGTTTACTCACACAGACAAAGCCGTAACTCCTTCCAGTAGTTCTGACCAAGCCTGTTTTTACCGTAAGAATTTGGGACATTTAGTTGAAGACTGTCCTGTGGTAAAGAAGCGGGTTGCAAAGAGTATTGGGCTAATAAAAGCGTCATTACATTCCTGGGCGAAATCTGCACAGCACAGTCCTTTATCTTGGCTGGTGTTTTGCCTCTATCTGATGAAACTAAAACCGATACTAGCCTTTTAGTGTGCGGGTTTGAAATGGGTTCCACCATTGTCCCATTTGATTTTTTTAAAATCTAGTGTGGTTACAGGTAAGGTCCTTTTTGGGGTTTGTGAGAGTCTGCCTATTCCTGGTGTAACTTTTATATTGGGGAATGATTTGGCTCGTAGTAATGTGTGGAGTAATTCTGGCTCTGTGTTGCCTCACGTCAGTACAGTTCCTGATCGATCTGACGATCATAAGTGTGCTTTAAAACATCCTGATGTCTTCCCTGCTCGCACTGTAACTTGCTTTATGACGAAGCGGAATTTCAATCCTTTCGGTGACTCTTCTCGCCATATTGAATATTTTCATCTGTCTGAGACTCTTTGTTTCCCCAGGTGAATTTCTGAAATCTGAGCCCTTTTCCCCTGTTTCTCTATTTGTTCCTGTTAGGAAATCAAGTAAACATAATGGTGAGAATTCTCAGTCTTTCTAAGAAAAAAATCATCACTGCCCAAAAGGCTGATTTATCTTTAGCTACTCTGTTCCAGTCTGTGTTATGTGAGACTGAGATTGATAAAGAGCCTCTCTGATATTTTTCACGTGATGTAGTTTTGATGAGAAAATGGAGGCCTTATAATGAACAAAACTCCATTCATCAGGTACATCAGGTTATAATTCCAAGTAGTTACAGGGGTGATGTATTAAAAGTTGCTCATGATGGTCTAGCTGGACACCTACAGTAGGTGTCACTAAAACACTTAAGTTCAAGTTTCAAGTTTCAAGTTTTATTGTCATTCCAGTATACATGTGGTACAGTGTACAGTGAAACGAGACAACGTTCCTCTGGAACCAAGGTGCTACATACAAGGCAACAAGTGCACGTGTACGACAGGAGGCAACATAAAGTGCATGTGTGCAAACATTGTGCAAACATGGCAAAAAACATAAAGTGCAATGATGTGCAATGCAAACAGTGCAAAAATATGTCAGGACAGACAAGATACAAAAACACTGCCACGAGACAGTACGGAACTAACCCAAATGTATTGTGCAAAAAAAAAAAAAATGGTAGAGGTAGGTTTTTAAGGTTTTTTTTTTTTTTAACCGTGTATTACAACATTTCTTTTGGCCTGGGGTAAAAAAGGATGTAGTTCTTTTCTGCAAGACCTGTACAGTATGTGAGCTAACCAAAACCTAACCAAACAATTCCTCCTGCTCCTTTGTATCCTATTCCAGTGATTGGACAGCCTTTTGACCATGTAATTGTTGTTATTGTTGGCCCACTTGAGAGGTCTAAGGATGGCTATCAATATTTGTTAACGATGATGTGTGCAAACACCCATTTCCCAGAGGCAGTTCCTTTGAGGAAGATCACTGCTACGGCTGTAACCAAGGAGCGGTTGAATGTTTTTACTCTGTTTGGTCTACCTAAGATCATTCAAACTGACAAGGGTTCCAACTTTACTTCTTGTTTGTTTAGCCAAGTGATATGACAGCTGCATATACAGCATAATGTCTCCAGTGCCTATCATCCTGAAAGTCAGGGGGCCTTGGAGCAGTTTCACCAGACGCTAAAGAGTACGTTGTGAACTTCTTGTGTGGAAATTGGCAAGGACTGAGCAGTGCTGTCCCTTGGCTGCAGTTTGCCTGCAGAGAGGTAGTACAGGAATATCTAGGTTTCACTAATCTAGTTTGTGCCCATATACACCACTTGGCCCTATGGCTATTTTGAAAGATCAGTGGCTCAGTGATTTTTCTCAGAATTTCGAGTTACATTCCTGACTTTCATTCTCGTTTATACAGGCCTCCTGAGTTGGCTAAGAAATCTAAATTCATTTTAAAGTTCACGTTAAAATGAAGACTTGGTTTGATCTTCACCCTCTGGGATTGAGTATGTCGTCGGCAACATCACATACTTTTCGCATCTATTTTCAGTTTATATCTCACTGAAATCTTAATTTTTTATTTATTTATTTTATAATCCCTTAATTGTCCCACAGGGGGAAATTCTTTTTACGCCTTCCTCAACTTGCTCTTGTAGAGCAAGCTGTCCGCGAAGGGCAGCTACCTGT
Source organism: Brevimyrus niger (assembly GCA_015164015.2). NCBI lineage: Eukaryota > Metazoa > Chordata > Actinopteri > Osteoglossiformes > Mormyridae > Brevimyrus > Brevimyrus niger. The sequence goes on from JAABNY020003633.1 coordinate 5,274, forward strand.
TAGGGCGCCCTGGGAGCTGGGGGTGAAGGGCCTTGCTCAAGGACCCGCAGACGTACTGAGGCTGGGCTTGAAGCGGTGACCTTCTGATTACAGCCACACGCTGCCCCCAAATGTAGAATCAAGAAAAAAAAACACTGGCTAAATCCATCATCTGTCTTCTTTTCAAAACATCCATTGTCAGAAGTATTAAAGTTTATTTTAAATTACGTTAAATTGGCAAAAATGTAAACCATGTCATCGTACTTTGTTTTACCTGCATCGGGGGTGTGTAGTACCGCTCTCACCTAAAGATCGCTATTCACATTATAAATAATTAGCACGCATTCAAATTGCATTCGCATGGTAATTTGATTAACAGCGCAACGGTGAAATGCGATCCAGAAACATCCCCATTAGCACCTTAAAAGGGGGATAGGAATGTGGCCAGGTGACAATGGCTCATTCATACACATGAAAGTTGCTACATATTCAATAAAAAAAGCCAGAAAGAGTGACATGAGTTAGCTTTTTCTTATTTATTTATCCAAATGAATGTTGCATCTACACCATTTAGTCCTCTTCATGTAGCCAAAACTTTGGTGATCAGATATCTTAGATCAAAACAAACTGCCTGCATTGCTTACTATGTACTTTTATAATGTTTCTGCAAGTGTTCCAGACTGCATTTTGCAATGTAATTACTTTGATGTCAAATTACAAACTTAACAAAAATCTGACATATTTACAATATCCAGTGGTACCTCGGTTCTCGAATTGAATCCGTTCTGGACTCTGGATTGAATCCTAAAAAGTTTGAGTTCTGATCGAATTTTTCCCATAAGAAATAATGGAAAGCCAAAATTACACCTAAATATGTTGTGTTTTTTGTTTTTTAAAACATTTAAACACAAAATGAACAGGATAAAACAAGAGCATTTTTTTCTTAATGGCTTCCAAAAATTATAAAGATCTTATCCCAACATTACCCCTGTCCTGCCCCGATCATCCTTTCCTTCCGTGTGCCACGACCCCCTCGTTAACCTTGTGTGGGATCCTCATGTGATCAGCTGTTTCTGGTTGTTGTCATTAGTCCTCTGTATTAAGGCTGCGTTTCAGTTTGTTTCTCCAGTCCAGTCATTGGCTGTGTTCTACTTGCTTACGCCGCTGGCTTAAAGCAACGCATTCTGATCCTGACACAATGCATTATGGTTAGATGCATTGCGACCTCTCACCCGGCTTCACAAACTGGAACCACCTCCGTGATGACACACCTTTGCCCTTATTGGCTGAAGAGTTATGTTACACATATGATGTTTGTATTGCAGGCAGTTCCGATGAGTAATCTGATATTTCTCCCGAATATCACGTAAAGCATTGAGAACTGGTTTTAAGTTAATTTACCTGGTAAAATAAAGTTTAAATAAATGACATAAATGCTGTAATAGTACACGTAAGTTAGTGGTTTATTTATTGTTAGTTACTGTAATGTTGCGCCGCTTTATTTGGTTAATGAGTCCAGCCTGTGAAGAAGGCATTCATGATTTGACTTCTGATATTCAGATCGAGTTCTAGGTCAAACTGGTTTGTTCAACTTTCAAGAAATTCGAGTTCTAGTGAGTTCGAGAATCGAGGTACCACTGTATACTATGTGTAATGGCAAAACAAATATATAAGAAATAATTTATTTGTCAGATCAGAAGATTTCTGATCAAAATTATGTTATAGCAACTCCAAATCAGCGCCAAAAGAGGCGTGTATGTCACATCAATATGTTAAAGGCCTATCTTGCTCGTATTGACTCTGTTCCCTCTAGTTCTCTCCTACCAGGAACTGACACCTTGGCATCTGGCGAGGAGACGGGGGTGCTGTTGTCCTCTCTTGTGGAGGACTGTGATGGTTCTGAACATTGTCCTTCTCGTGTTGCTATTGAGGGGCGGCTTAACTCTCAGATGTTATCTGTTCTGTCGGACTGTCTCTCACATCTTTCAAAATTTCAGAAGGCTGACATTCTGGAGCTTGTGGGTCAGTATCCATAATTATTTAGTTATGCTCCGAGACAAACCCCTATGATACAGCATGACATTGATGTTGGACATACAGCCCCAATTATACAACATCCATATCGGGGTAATCCAGTAAAACAAGCTGTGCTAAAGGACATTGAATACATGCTTAGTGGGAAAGCCTGATGGAACTTTTTGCTTTTGTGCAGATTATCAGCGTGTGAATGCTGTAACCAAGCCAGATTCCTATCTTTGCCTCGTTTTGGACAACTGCATTGACTGGGTGGGATCTGCCGTGTTCGTAAGTTTGACTTGCTCAAGGGATACTGGCAGGTACCTCTTACAGACCGTGCAAAGGTAATCTCTGCTTTTGTCACCCCTGACGATTTTTTGTCTTATAAGGTTATGGCTTTTGGAATGAGAAATGCTCTGTCTAAATTTCAAAGATTGATCAATACCGTGATATTTGGTTTGTCTGGTTGCAAAGCTTATCTTGATGATGCGGTTTGTTACAGTACATCTTGGTCAGAACTCCTTTGTCAGATACATGAGCTTTTCAGCCGTCTTTCTGATGCTAATCTTACCATTAATTTGGCGTAGTGTGAATTTGGGAAGGCAACAGTGACCTACTTGGGTAGAATTGTAGGAGGAGGACAGGCGCAAAAATCTCTACTATCCACAATTTTCTTGCCCCTGCAAATCGTCGTGAGTTGAGATGATTTTTAGTCATGGTGGGCTATTATCGGGCCTTTTGTAAGAACTTGTTTTGTGGTAGCCCCCTTGACTGATTTGCTTAGCCCAAAGAAGCTTTTCTTGTGGTCTGAGCTCTGTAAAATGGCATTTGAGAATGTTAAGGTGTTGCTGACCTCTGCTCCAGTTTTAGCTGCGCCTGATTTTGCGAAGCCCTTTTTGCTTGCTGTGGATTTCAGTGAAGTTGGTGCGGGAGCTGTGCTCTTACAGTTTGGTGTGAAAAACATGCACCACCCCATTTGCTTTTCTATGAAATGTAATTAACATCAACAGCGGTATTCCTCCATAGAGAAAGAGACACTTGCTCTTGTCTTGGCAGTTCAGCACTTTCAGGTTTATTTAGGTCCTTCCCATAAGATCGTGGTGTATAGTGATCACGATCCTTTTAAGATTTTTGGACCGTATGAGAAACACCAACCATTGGCTGATGCGGTGGAGGTTGATCTTGCATTTCATTTAGAGATCAAACATTTTAGAGGCATGGACAACATCATTGTTGACACATTATCCAGAGTGCCTTTGTGATAAGTTTTTCCTTATTGTTCCTTACAGCCATGCTGTTAAGTCATTGAAATGTATCAGGCTTTCTCTTTTTTTTCAGGGGAATGTGCATGGGCATGGGGGATCAGAGGCTTTTTTTTTTGTTATGGAGACTGGAGTCCCCATTTTAGCGTGGGGGTGTTATGTCCCTCTTCGGTTTCCTGTTTTGTTTTTGGGTAAGGCTGCATTATGGTTTTTCAGTTTGCAGGTGGTGGTGGTTTGTTTCTCCAATTGATTACAGGTGAGACCTGCTGGGTGGGTGGAGTTTTTCCTACTAGATCCCCAGGTCTACCTGCATCAGAGAGATCCTTGGGAAGGACCACGCCACGTTGAGTTTCTCTGCTGCTGAGATTTTGTTTGTTTGGCTAGATATTCTTTTGTTGCTCCTTCTTGTTTTCTCAGGACATCTAAATTTATGTTTTTTCTTTTTGTTGTAAATAAAACCTAGATTGTTGAGCCAGCTTGTTTGGGTCTTATGTTGCAATTGTTGATTTGGCCATAACAGCCATGAATTAAGTTTATGATATTCGAAGAAATGTGTGATCATGCCCAAGTCAGTGAAATTGTGTTTCCAACCCCTAGACCTCAATCAATCAGAGAATGACTTCGCAGACCAGTGGGCTAAAACTTTAGCTAGGGAGTCCACTGGGTTTGGGGATAATGTTTTGCTGGCAAAGAATGTTGATAAACCATCCACTGAATTACCTCGTTTTGATTCAAACAGGTGCAACGGAGGGTGAGCTCTGCAGATTGAAAAAGAATGGAACACGGTGTGTGGGGAATTACATGTAAAAATCACCACAGACAATGGTCCTGCGTTTGTCGCAGAGACCCTGGCTAAATTGTCCCATTAGATGCAAATTGATTTGATGCATTATTGCACCTATCACCTCTTGAGTAGAGGGATGGTGGAGAGGGCTCAAATACTGACACTGAAATTGGCAAATATTTCAAAGACAACAGGGCCTGCGCTGGATGGATGCACTGCAGAGCATGTTATCGGAGCGGTGAGAATTTCTGCTCCTTGCTCACAAGACTGTTGGCTCCACCCGCTCCTCCGCTCTAATTCGCACTAAGCCGCTCCGCTCAACACCGCTCCTCACTCCGCTAAAATGTCCACCCGCTCCAGTCAAATCGCTCCATGCTCGCTCTGATTTAAAAGAGGGACAAATAATCTGCATGTGTAACAAATGTCACCTTAAACCGAAGCCTTAAATCATAAAGAAATGTGAACAACAGCAACATCGCCACTCAAAAAACATTTATTTTTAAGCAACTTATAGGCAACAATGGACAGGTTTGGCAATGGCATTCCACACAAAAATAGACTTAAAAATAAAGGAATCATTGGGCTTAATATCCTAAAGAATATACAGGCAAGTTTTACATTCCTCAATTTTTTTCTGTTGATGCTGCTGCACTGTCTCTATAAAATAAAATTTCACTGACAGCGTTACGTGAATTTTTTTTTACAAAAAAATTCTATTATTCCTACTTTGAATAAAAAAAAATAATTTGATTACTAATATTTACTTTATAGGCTTTTATACTTTAATTTACTTTATAGACTTGATGTAACGATCCGGTGTGAGCGTAGTGAAACAAGGAAGCCAGGAATCCAAGGCAAGGGATTACGAAGGGGTTTAATCTGAGACGAT
>JAABNY020003634.1:0-10194 GCA_015164015.2 Brevimyrus niger
CTTCCGGGATAGGCTCCGGACCCCCCGCGACCCAGTAGGATAAGCGGTTTAGAAAATGGATGGATGGATGGATGGATTTTCCATCAAACGCTACTTCCACCTCTAAAAACTTTTTTCAATTTTTTTTTTTTTTTACAAAGATTGCAAATCGCTGTGCTACTTCATAAAACTGTAAAATACTTCCAGATCGTCACCCTCTTACCTGATGTTATTCCCCAGGTGTTACGGGCACGACTGAGATTGGTTAAAGTAGTGAAACGCAAGCCCCTCCCTCTTGTTGACCCCGGGACATGTTGAACTCAACAAAATCAGGATGTTCGGCAATATGGATCCTTAAATGCCACAAAAAAACTTCAAAATAGGAAAGAACTGCCATGCGATTGATTTTATAAATGCACTTAAATTAAATAGGAGCTATATCTTTATTGCTGAAACTAAATAAGTTTCGGATGTGGGTTGGTCGTGTATGGCCAGTACCAGATCCATCTAAATAGGACTAAATCACTGCAGATACCGATCTGAATATCAAACTCTACTGTATATTAATTAACATGCCTGTTTTGCAAACAGCACGAACATTGTTTTTAACAAGTCACCATTATAGGCTGATTTTGTGAAGATTGAATGGTAAAACAAATATGATCAATCAGCTGGCTAATGGTTAATTTAATCATTAATCCATATTTGTATAATTTAGTTGACACCAAGTTTAGGCTCCAGGCCGCTAACCATGCATGACAGCATATACAGCAACAGATAAACTACGAGTTCGGCAGTCAAAAAAAAACGTGCATTTCTCCATAAGCATGTGATGAACCTTTGCTAGACATTTCAACATGCTGCTGGTCTTTCCACCCTTACATGCGAAAGACTCGGCGCACTTGAGCACCGTCAGCGACGACCCTCGTGAAACCTAACCACACTTTTGACAGTTTCGTTCTCTCAGCCATCATCACCAGAAGAAGGGTCCCCGTTGTGTGCCGCACATTGCCGTGCGTGAGAGAGGGAGTAGGAGCAAAGTGCAGCAGCGAGCGAGCGAGCGGGCGAGCGGCCCCGCGCTCTGCCTGTCACACCCCGGATTCCAGAGAGATCTCTCTCATCAGCATTAATAATAACAGACATGCAATGAGAAACGGAGCTGGTAGAATGAAATGTACACGGCAACTTGTATGCGGCAATAATAGATACCAAATCTATTTTCTTAATTTCTTCAGCACCCAAAACAGAACCAATAATGCAGGAGATTATTGTTACTGCGGTGAATAATAATTTTGCCTCGAGACCTGTTCAATAGATTAATAGATCAAATAGGATTTGGTGCCAATCCCTTGTAACTGCCCCCCTTAATAACTTAATTCCAACAGGCTTCTTGGATTGGGCCTCTGACCAATTATGTTGCAATATTTTAGAGCCCCCGTCACGCCTTGGAATCGCCCTTACTCCCCCCCCCCTCCCCCACCCCGTATGGCACCCCTGCGCAAATGCACCTTAATGGCACCTGTACAGTACGACAGTGTTGACGCTGTATTTAGTCTGGCGTGCTGTGTGCCTCCCACCATCCTCTCTCCGTACGCTTCCTCTTTCTCACCTGCTTGGTAGTTGCCGTCGAAGCGTACAGTGAGGCCAAAGTCAGTGGCGAGCTGCACACCACGGGAGCTCAGGGTGACACTGAGGCCCTGCCTGGGCTTCAGCGGTGGGTGGATCAACTCGCCATTCACCTGCAAGGTACAAGCCGTGTCCAGCTGGAGCTACTGTTGTGTGGGCCAGTGTTGCCATGCACGGCCAAGAAACGCTCAACAGAGACGCTACGGAGAACGTCAACGAATGATTCATTGCTAACAATATGGAGCAAGTATTTAAACGGGCAGTTTACCCCAAAACTTGAAAAAAGATATGTTTTCTCCATATGCATCTGATGGACTGAGAGTAAGCAAACTCTACACACCAATCGTATCACTCTACAGAAGATACGAGTACAAGCACCCCTGTGCAGTGTTAACATGCAGGTTTAAATATCTGCATTAACTCTTCGGAAGAGCAATCAGTAGTGTCAGTAGTGTACGTACCAGCACTTTCCTCTTCTGTAAGAAGTGCACGTTGACACCATACACATCGATGTACAACTCGTGCAAGAAGGTGATTCGCCTGTTGCTACCTCTTCGTGCATTCCTCCCCCGGACCACCAGGGGCTCCAGAGAGCTGGCCACATTGTGGGCCTGGGTTAAAACGTAGGTGTAGAGGCCTTGGTAATGATGATTGAACCCATCGAAGGTTCGGTAGTGCGGGTCGCCCGAAATGCTGCACTTGCTGAACTCTGTATACGGGAATAAGGAGGCAGGGGCCGGATTCATATCACGCATGTACAGTGCAGCAGGCTGTGATTAAAGGAGTACTTTCTGTCTTTTAGTAAAGCTACTTCACAGTGCTGCATTTAAGGCACCGGTGTTTAGACGGACTGCGGCAAAGTACTGGGGGACTCACTCTCCGGCCTGCAGGAGCGGATGCCCTCCTTGTCCAGTGCGCAGACGGAGTGCTCGCTGCACTTGAACGGCTTGCAGGCAAGAGCGGCGCCCCGCGAGCAGCTGCACTTCTCATCGCAGTGCTCAGTTAGCCAGCTGTCGCCCACCTGAAACGGCCCCCGAAACACTTTCACATTTGCACGATTCACTCGGCAACGGCGCAGTGGATAAAGCGTTCGACGGCGGATCACGAGATTCTAAGCCGAGACTTCACTCCGCTCATGTTTTTCGTGAATGAAATCTGTCCCTTCTCAAGAGGGGCACACTTATCACGGGTGTGGATTGCGATTCATGGAAGCACGGGCCTCTTGTTGGCCCAGTTCTCTTTCTGTCCATACAGCTGGTATTTAGCACCCTCCCCCCAGTTGACTTCCCCCATCGGTCGGCTCGCTGCGTCGCACCACACCACAAACCACTGCTCTGAAGCAGGCGCAGGCACCTGACAGAGCAGCGTTGCTTGACTGACGAGCGACTAGACGGCAGGCTGGTTTAAACGATTGCAGAGCAGTACCGTTTCGTTCTAAGTGCAAAGATTCACATTCATACACAAAAGCTCACATTCATACACAAAAATCAAACACACAAACAACACACCTCACAGGTAAACTATGCGTTGTATTTCCTCTCTGCGGTAACGAAATATTTAACCAATGGAGACACAAGGGTGTGTGGGGGGGGGGCACTTCATGATAAAAATCTGTAGGTCAAAGTACAAAAATACCTCTCTGTGGGTGGTAACTCCCCAGTGGTCTACCGATCCTGCATAGCTGCATTAAGTTATATAACGACAGTGTGTTTGCATTATATCAGTATTTCATTCATTGATTTTATTGAAGATCGTGAAATTTCCAAGAGTATATAAAAGCGGCCTCCTTACCGATTGGGTGTGCTTACAATTGCTGTACTTACTGTATTGTTTTGTACAAACTCTATTTATTCCAGTAGTGTATTCCAGTTCTTACACTGACTGCACTTATTTACATGTGTACAGTATCAACATCACGTCCGTGTGCTACACCAACAAAATTGTATGTGACCATTGTCTCGCATTAACCTTTTCTGTATCACCTGTGTGTGTGAGCCACTGACAACTGCAGGCCAACTCCCTGTATGCGTGAACATACTTGGCTGAATAAACCCGCTTGTCCGGCGTCTGTGTTAAAGCTGACGTCTGCTCGATGGGTGGAGAGGCTGACAGAGTCCGTGGCCTTAATGATAACCAGCCACCAGTCTGGAGTCTCCTCGGCCCTCATGTCACGGATGTTTCAGGCCGATAACGGGCGTCTGGCGGCCGGCCGGCACACTCACGTCGCGGTACTCGCCGTCCGGGTCCACGCAGCCGCAGCTGGACAGCGGCACGCAGCGGCCGTCGCTCAGCACGTGGCCGCCGTCGCACTGGCAGCCCTCCACGCAGGCGCCGGGCTGCTGCAGGCAGCCGGAGGGGAACAGGTCAGCACAGGTGGGGGGGCAGGGGGGCGCGCAGGGTGAGTAGTGGCTGTTGGGAGGGCATGGCAGCGCTGGGGAGGGAACACGGAGGCAAACAGGTCAGTTTCGTAGAATACCATAATGATTCTTTATCAACGCCTGAGGCCAAATTCTATTTTTCACCTGCCCCACAGAGGTGAGGTGCTTGGGGGGTCATAGCATGCGGTGCCTCTAGAGCTGGGGGGTTAAGGACCTCGCTCAAGGGCCCACAGACATGCGACTGTTCTGCCGAGGCTTCTGCTCACGAACACAGAGGCTTAGCCTGAGTCAGACGCCGCCCCTCATCTTACCTTCCTGACAGGAAATGCAGCCACATACTGTATCTTACTGATAATACATACTTTGACGTTATCAGTTGTCACATTGCCCAAATACCACTGCAAATTTATTATTATTATTATTATTACTATTATCATGTACTAAATCGTGCACACAATTTAGTTTAACGTATCCACGAAATATCCATCTATCTACTTATCTATCTGTATTTGCGGACTTCAGACTACGTGCGGGAGGCCTGAACACAGTCCGAGGAGCGGCCAGCACGTTTTCTTTCCTTTCTCAAAACCTAATTGATCCCGCAGCTCAAAATACCATGTTCAGACAACAGGAACGGTAAACCGTGCACATGTTTTTAGGGATTTCATGGGACTGGTGTAGTACTTTGTGGGCACATTAAACTTTGTGCCTGGTTTTGCACACTGTTGCACACAAAATAGACACGCTGGCCTTGGTTGCTCCAGGACCAGGTACTTCTGTCTTTCAAGATATTCTATCTGTGTACTGAGCATTCTATGTATTTGTTTGCACCCAGTTTACTTGTTCGCATGACATGCGATGTCCTTGTCTGTTTTACGCTATGGGAATGTTTGCCTGTGCTCTGCGTCCGCTTTGCTTTCCGCACATGAATAACCCCCAGGGATCAAAAAAAGCTTTATCTCCCATGTCGACGTGGCCCGTCTCTGGCACCGGCTCGGCACTCACGGCAGAAGGTGTCGTTCCTCCAGCTGACGGTGATGCCCAGACTCTGACAGGCCTGGGCGTAGGCCTCCACGTTGTCGCACAGGGTCTCCGGCATGCCGCCGTACTCGCACATGTCGTACACGCAGTTGTCCAGGAAGGGCCCCGGGGGCAGCGGGACGCGGCAGGGCACGAAGCGCTCGGACAGCAGGACGTCTGCGCAGAGGGAGCGCAGCTGCAGCTCCTGCGCCTCAGTGCACTTCGGGTTCAGGTCCTCCCTGTCGTCCGGCTGGCAGCTAGTAGAGGAACACGGTGAGCGTCGCGAAGGCCGTAGCCGGACGCAGACGGATAACCGGAGACTAAAAACGCCATTCTGCCGGTCACAGATGTCGCGTCCCACGCTGGAATCCGTTCGCTCACCCAGGGTCACTGTCTCCCTCGGCTTTCCAGCTGTTGCCCAGTTCAACCACGTCCTTTGCCGGTCGGCCGTCGGGCATCAGGTCTTCATCCGAGGAGTCATCATTGTAGTTCCCACACATGCCACAGACCTGAGCAGGTACAGCGACGGGGAGCGTGGGAGGCATGAGCGTCGGAGAAAGAAACAGGAGGGAGCGAAACCTAGAGCCCAACCGGTGTAGGATTTTGATATTTGGGGATATAAAAATCTAATAATGATATATCGACCGATACTTTTTCTTTCAGAAACATACAATGTAAGCAAAAGATTTTCTCGACATTTGACACATGTGTATTTGTTCAAAAGTCCTCACTAAGGTAACATTTCACAATACTTAAAAAATTTTTTTTTGTCATTATCAGTAGTTCAAATAAAAGTACGACAATATGTATAAAAGTTATGATAGTAAATATGAATCAAAAGGTCTGATTCATAGTACTTTGAACTAAAGTACAACAAAATATATTAAAGTTTTGATAAATAGGAGTCAAATGTATAAAAACACAAACTTGTTGTGACCTCTGGTGGACATACAACGCAATGACAACACATAACGCGGTGGAAGCTACCGTGTTCCTGTGTCTCCGTTTCTTTTCATTTGTCATTTACCGGCTGTTATAAACGCCTACATCAACTTATCTGCATTTAGCTCATATCAGCCGAGAATATCTGCTCACCAATTTATAGTTGGGGGCTCCAATGAAAAGGAAACACTCGGGGGGGCAGAAGGAAAGTGACACTTTGGACTCTTGAAACCAGCAGGGGTTAGAGTGCGGGAGCGTGAGTTTACCTTGTCAAAGTAATCCCCAGGTACGGTTATCTCCAGATGGTGCACGCCATCAAACTTCACCACGAGTCCGAAGTCTGTGTTGAGCACGCTGTAGACACCGCTGCTCGAAATCCTGGCCCCGCCTTGGGCGACGGTGAAAGGGGTGCGGATCCTGCGTCCGTCGACCTGCGCCGCATGAGACAACGGGGCCCCATTGTATGGGATGTGTGGATGGGAGCGCCTATAGACATCGCCCTACCCTTTTTCCGCGTCCGCCCCTTCGTTCCATCTCTGCCCGCTACTGTCCCACCCTGGCTCTCACCAGCACCCTGTTGGCCTTGCTGAGCGTGACGTTGATGCCTGGCAGGCCGATGGTGACCGAGTTCACGTAGGAGGCCTCCGGCTGGCCCCGCTCCTCGTTCTTGGCGACGATGGTGAAGGGCGTCACCTGGCTGCTGTTGCATACCTGCACCAGTGTGTAAGTGCAGGTGCCCATGAAGGTGTGCATTACGCCGTCGAAGGTGTAGTAATGAGGGTCGCCCGCCACGTGGCACACACCCTGCCCTGTAAAAAAGAAAACGCACCAGGGTTACACTCCCCGCTTGAGGGGCGTGCAAACTTCTTCTTAACCTTATGGGAGCAATAATTTCTGAAAAGTGCACATCCCACGAGGCTAAATGTCCCTTTCTTAAAGAGTTCCTCTTATTTTACTCTTGAATGTCTTCTTGTTACCAACCTCGCGCGTGGCTGACTTTCAGACGGGTACAAGTAATGCTGCCTTTAAGGGAGAATTCAGATGAATTCTGGACCATCATCAGGAGACCAATGTGTGCTTGTGTGTGAGGGTGTGCGGAGCAAGGCAGCTTCATTCAAGCTGTACTTGAGCGTAGAGGAGATTGACCACAGATGAAGTGGGGCCTCCCCAGCTGCGACACGGAGTTCGGGGGTGAGGGGGGGGGGGGGTAGGGAGGTTTTGTCCCGACCTGTGGAGTGACAGCCAAGCTGGCCTTCCTGTATGCCGCACACCTGCGCCGGACCACATCGCCACGGCTCGCAGGCCATGCTGTTGTGGCCTCTGCACACGCAGCGCTCCGAGCAGTCGGGCACGGGGAACCAGGCATCTCCCACCTGAGCACAGCCAATCAGGCGCGAGGGCAAGGAGAAAGACACCAGGAGGTAAAGGAAGTGCTCACACCACAAGGTGGCACAAGATACTCAGTACCGGTACACAACGAATAAACAAGGGTAAATGGGGATGCAAGAATATGATTTCAGATCGGAGGTTGGCTCAGGGTGTATGATGGTATTAAGGCATACTCTGATATTTAGAAATCCCAAAGGTAATATTTTTAATATCATCACTGATGAGCCCATTTAGGCTCTCATTCTCTCTCTCATTCAGGAGTTTACAGTAGGCTACATGCTCAAAGTATCATCATATACTGTATGCCGGGGTGAAATTATTAGGTGGTACGATGGTATGAAAAAACAGATATCGGCCAAGCCTAATAGGAGGTGCAGAAGATGCAGGGTCAGAAAATGGCCGAGCCACTGATTCGACGGCTGTGAAAGTCGCGTACGAGTGCGGGGTCATTTACCGGATGGTAGTTGTTGTCCTTGTCTGTGCAGCCGCACTGGCTCAGTGGGACACACTTGTCCCCACTGAGCACCAGGCCAGTGTCACATACACACCCCTCCACACATGGCTGATTACACGTGTTGGCGGAGTCAAGGACCTGGCAGGTAGGGGGGCAGGCTGTACTGCAGGGGGCGTATTGACTGCCCACAGGGCACTTGAGTGCTGAGGGTAAAAGAGCAAGTAAGCTGTCAGGTTTCAAAGAAAAGAATTTGCGATGATTTCAAGTGAGTCTCAGTGTTACGTGACAGTATCCATAGACAGTATAAATTCAAAGGTTTCCATTGGGGCTGTGTTTTCAATTGAGTTTGCAAGACTTCTCATACATTTAAAGAATATTGCACATAAAAATCACTATATCATTATATACATGACAAATGCTAATTCGACATATGTTGGACATTTAACCACAGGCACATATATGCAAAATTTACTGGAACTTACGGCAAAATGTGTTGTTGTTTCTCCAGTGGATGGGAACACCGGCCTGGGCACACAGGTCTGCGTAGCTCTGCAGGGCCTGGCAAAGGGCCACAGTGTCCCCGCCGGTACCGCACTGGTCGTAGATGCAGTTCTCATAATACACACCAGGGGGCACCACTGAGTGACAGGGCTTGAAAATGCCTGGAGGAAGGAAAATGTGTATTTTTTATTGAATAAAGTAGGCAGAGAGTTTCTGCTGAGTGCATTTTATGTAAGGGATTTGGCATCACTACTCAAAATATAAACTATATTTATAATTATCTTCCTTAATTGATTATCCAGTAAGGAGTCAACTAGCATGACAATATAAAAGATGATGAATGGTATCTTATAGACATGTACGCAGTGTTCATGAATATAGCATGGCTGGGGAGTCAATAGCCATTCTAGACAACAATTTGGTCCAACTTTTGCTTTACCGTTGGGGTCTGTGATCATGCCGCAGCTGGTGGGTTTCTTGGCTTCGGACTCCACCTTTTCATCACACTTGTCCACTCCCCCATCATGGGAACAGCTGATGAATAAAGGAAAGAGTAGCCGAGGGATAATAAATGGCAGTAGATACAGACATCAGTCCAGGGCTGTGTCCGACAATAACGTCTGAGCAAATATTAACATTTGTTTGCTAATAGTTGCAGGCTCCCCTGGTACCACTCCGATACTGGGCACAGATGCGGTCTTAGGCCTGAGGTCACTCACTCAGTGCGGTTGTCAGGGACCTGCCAGCTTTCTCCCAGCAGGTCTGTGTTTGGTTCTGGTTTGCCGTCCGGCTTCAGATTGTCATCGCTGGGCTGGTCATTATAATTCCCTGTGGGAATAAAACAACACCGTTAACTGCTGACCTTCACTGTACATCTCAATCATCCAGCTACAATGTAACAGATACAATGACAAAGGAATCAGTTCTTTGTTAGATACTGATGACCAGTTCAAATATGTTATATTCTATATCTCACAGTCTGCAGTGTGTCCCTGCCCTCTTTGCCCCTTGTAATAATTCCCCCATAAGTCGTGCTGTGCCTCACAAATGAATGATGTATGTAAAAATAGCTACAGTAAGTGAATACTGAGATACGTGAACTTTAAGAAGACGGCAGCTCAGGACAAACAAGGTCATACCACAAAGACCGCACAGGAGTCCCCAGTAAGAGGATGGCAGGGTGACATCAGCATGGTGATACCCATCATATCGCACCCGCAGCCCAAAATCTGTCTCCAACACCACAAATGTGCCACTGAGATAGGCTTTGACACCCCCGGGCAAAGAAACAGGTGGTGTAACTCGAACACCATTCACCTAGAAGCAAGATTCACATAGAACGTGTTCAACTGATGCAGTCAGTACAGATGCATTCTCACAGTCACTTTTGAAATGATCTTTTGAGAAATTATTCTACCCATTATACTCCTTACCAGTATCCTTCGTCCTTTGCCCAAAACAATCTCCAGCCCTTGAACTTTCACAACAACGGCACGAACGTAGGAAACTTGTTTGTTAGAGCCTCGGTGCTCATTCTGGGTGTCAACAGAGAAGTAAGGCAGTCCAGATGTGGCATTGCAAGGTTGGGTTAGAGTGTAAGAACAGGAGCCCTGGAAATGGTGGACTTTCTTATCAAACGTGACGTAGTGAGGGTCACCGGAAACGGAGCAAATTCCATCATCTAAAGGAAATAAAATATTTTTGGCAAATCAATGCACCATATTAAAAGCATTCATAACAGCAATCAACCTGGTTCCTATGACCTTTAGACCAGAAATGGGGAGTACCCACGTTGAGAAACATCTTATTACAACAACAGAGTATATTGTACCTAGAGGATGACAACCGTATTCTCCATCTTGCAGCTGACAGGACTCAGAAGGGCCACAGCTAGTTTCGTGGCAC
>JAABNY020003635.1:0-10154 GCA_015164015.2 Brevimyrus niger
AAGGGAGGTGATGTTACATTTATATAATTCCTTGGTAAGACCCCACCTAGAATATTGTATGCAGGTTTGGTCACCATACCTTAAAAAGGACATTGCTGCCTTAGAAAATGTGCAATGAAGGGCTACAAGAATGATTCCTGGTCTTAGAGGAATGTCTTATGAGGAGAGGAGAGTTTAGCTGAGCAGAATCTGTTTAGCCTTGAGCAAACAAGACTAAGGGGGAACATGATCCAAGTCTATAAGATTCTAACATGTCTGGATGCTGTTTAGCCAAATGGCTATTTCAATATTAGTCAAAATACTAGAACTCATGGCCATAAGTGGATATTAGCGGGAAAACATTTTAAAACAAATTTGAGAAAGCACTTCTTTACACAGCGCGTAGTTAGAGTATGGAATAGTCTTCCTGCTAGTGTAGTGGGAGCTAAAACCCTGGGTTCCTTTAAATCAGAGCTAGATAATATTTTAACAACTCTGAGCTATTAGTTAAGCTTGATGGGCCGAATGGCCTCCTTTCGTTTGTAAATTCTTATGTTCTAATGTTTTTATGACTCATAAAAATGCAACAAGAACCCATTATGGAGACGAAAATGACATTGCTCTTAACATAAAGTAAAGTAAAGAGCTAATTATTATTCTGCAGCCTCTCACCATCAAGGGAACTGTGGTAGAGTAGGTGGACAGTTTTAATCTTCTCGGCCAGGTGCACTAAAAACTCCATAGCAGCCATGAAAAAAGCACAGCAATAACTATACTTTACCAGGCTGCTGATAAATGCCGGTCTCAAACACCTTTCCCTCACTCAAGCCTACAGAGGTCTCATGGAGAGCGTCATAATGCACATCATAATACTCCAAGGAGTCATTAAATCTCTGGTTCAGACCTCCATGCTATGGGTACACTTTACACACGGTACTACAGGACAAAAGGCACAAAGCATCCTCAAAGATCATCACCACCTAGCTCATCCCCTGTTCAGATGCAGGGAATCAGGATACAATTTCAGACATCAACAGTTTTTTTTTCCAAGCCATGGTCAGACTACTTTCCCAGGACATGGGGTAAAACGATATTACACCCTCAAACTCATAACATTGACATGTACTTGCAAACAGGGTCTGGGCTCATCAAACCTCTAGGCTAAATGTTGCAATATTACAACATTTCCCTAAAAACTAACTAAAACATAAGAAAATTTGAAAACACTTTAATTTCTGCAACAACAGACAACAGCCCTCTTACAACAACATCTGAAAGGTGAAAAAAATATAGAATATTTGGGTTGTATAGTTAGAGGAGAATGGAATAAATGTTCACATCTCCATAGTCAAGCACAATCTACAGAAGTCTGGAATGTTTGGGAGAAAAATACACAGGAAGCCTTTGCTTACTTCTACCCCAGGCAGCCTAGATTATGCTAAAGAGCATGTGAACAAACCAAATGAAATTTGGAAAATATTATGTGGTCTAATGAAACCAAAGCAGAATTAATTAGTCTGATACCACAGCATTGGTAAATACTATTTTTTTATTGATCCAGAGGGTTTTGATTATTGTGCCACCACACATGTAGTTTAGGCAGGCTGATATGAGTTTTATATCAATGTGCACTAATTTCACTGAACATTCCAAATATGTTTATGCTGTAAATTTGTGAGTAAAGTGTTGTGGATGAAAAGTATGTGGCAAAATAAGGGAACAGTGACCCGAGATATGCACACGAGTTTAAGGTGAAAGTTTTACTGTGGCTTTCCCATTCTCCAGACTTGAATATACAGTTTCCAGAAAGATGACATGATATTGTATTTGTATGGGGTGGGGGAATTCCTTTTGTTTTAGATTGAAATTATTCCAAAACACAGTGCTATCTCGGTTCTCGACTTCACTAGAACTCGAATTTCTTGAAAGTTGAACATACCAGTTTGACTTAGAACTTGATCTGAATACCAGAAATTAAACCGTGAACGCTGACCTAATATAAATTATACGCGCCAGGAAATGAGTCATACTACAATGCAATTCCTACTTGAATGCCTTCTTCACAGACTGGACGATTAACCAAATAAAGCAACATTACAGTAACTAACAATATATAAACCACTAACTTATGTGTACTATTAGAGCATTTATGTCATTTATTTAAACTTTATTTTACCAGGTAAATTAACTGAAAACCAGTTGTCACTGCTTTACGTGATATTCGGGAGAAATAGCAGATTACGCATCGTAACTGCGGGGGATACAAACGTCATGCATGTACCTAAACTCTTCAGCCAATAAGGGCAAAGGCATGTCGTCACGAAGGCAGTTCCAGTTTGTGCAGCTGGATGAGAGGTCGCAATGCATCTAACCGTAATGCATTGCGTCAGAATCAGAATGCATTGCCTTAAGCAAGTCGAACGCACCCAATGGGGAAACAAACTGAAACGCGCATTAATACAGAGGACTAATGAGAACAACCAGAAACAGCTGATCACATGGGGATCCCACACGAGGTTAACGAGGGGGCGTGACACACGGAAGGAGCGCAGGACAAGGGTAATGTTGGGATAAGATATTTATCATTTTGGAAGCCATTAAGAAAAAAATGCTCTTGTTATCGTGTTCATTTTGTGTTTAAATGCTAAAAAAAACATATTTAGGTGTAATTTTGGGGGGCCAGGAACCAATTAATTGGTTAATATTTCGTATGGGAAAAATTCAGTCAGAACTCAAACTTTTTATCATTCTATCTGGAGTCCAAAATGGATTAAATTTGAGAACAGAGGCACCACTGTAATAGAAATCCTGTGGATTGATTTAAAGAGGGTCATACACGGAAGACAGCTGAGCAATGTGGTACATTTGGAACAAATATGGCAGGAAGAATGGGCTAAAATTACACCTGAGAGGAAACAAATACCACTTGGAAGTTACCCAAAGAGGTTGGAGGAGGTTATAAAGGAAAAGGGAGGACATACAAAGTCTTAGAGAACAGATTTTCATTATTTCAGTATCACTTTCTTTTTACTGTATATATTCTTTGGTCATTATTGTGACTTTTGATGTTGCAGGATTTACATTTTTTAAATTGACCATGCATTAATATTGTTTTAATGAGTATTCTTTTCTTTGTTTTATTTCTTTTGTCTTTTCAAAGTAAGGGGATGCAACTTTTGCACTGAAATGTGTATGCATGCATATGAAATTGATATTAATGCATTTTGTAATGCATATTATATGCTTACAATATAAAGTCCTCTCGCACTTACAACAATGTGCTTTTAAAAAAAATCCCATGCCTCTTCAACTGTTTTGCTATTTAACTCTGTCCAGTTTACAGTTTCTAATTTCCATCTCATGCCATTAAACTTAGCCGTCCAAACATTGTACACTTTTAGTTTCAACTTTACTTTTCGGACATTAAAATTAACCTCAAATTTAACCATGTCATGATCACTACCGTACAATGGGTCTAAACCCTCTAACAAACTGAGTAAAAAAAAAAAACAATCCTGTACTAATTCCACCATCTCAAGTTCATTTCCCAGGTAAATTAAAATCACCCATAACCAGCACATCATATTTATTGCTCATAATCCTGATATCATCATATAACATTCTGCTTTCCCCTACAGCTACATTAGGTGCTCTATAACAAACCCCGACAATTAGGTCATTTGAGTCTTTAGCATCAAGTTTTATCCATACAGCTTCTGTACTTTTATTTTTATCAGTGAGCTCCCTTGCCTGCAAGTTCTCTTTTACGTAAACTGCAACACCACCTCCCTTCTTGTCTATCCGGTCTCTACGGAACAGTGTATAACCATCCATATTATATTCATCACCATCATTGTCACTCATCCATGTTTCAGTTATTCCAAAAATGTAATGTGTTCAATGAAATTAAAGCCTCTAAATCATTATTTTGTTTCTAATACTCCTAGCATTTAAATACAGACCACAAATGGTAGGCCTTTTACAGTGTACACTTTTAATATTTATTTGGGCTCTCCCCGCATAAATTTGTAAATAACCTCCCTGTCCCCCCAGTCCCTACTTTAAACATTCCTCAACTACTCTAGACATACGCCTCCCCAATACACTGGTTCCCTTATGGTTCAGATGCAACCCGTCTGGCTTGAACAGGTCCCACCTGTTCCAGAAGGTCTTCCAGTGCCCCATAAACCTGAACCCCTCTTTCCTACACCACCATTTTAGCCACGCATTTAATCCCCATATCTCAGCTAACTTAGCCTGACTTGCACATGGCATGGGAAGTATTCCAGAGAATACCACAGTGAATGTTCTGCTTCTAAGCTTATCTGCAACTTCTATAAATGTATCCTGCAGAACAGCCCTCCTGCTCTTTCCTATGTTATTGGTGCCAACATGCACCACGACCACTGGATCCACCCCAGCTGGGGCCAAAAGCCTGTCCACTCGATCCAGAAGGTCCCCTACCTGGGCACCAGGCAGGCAAGACACCGTATGGGACCCTCCATCACAGGTGCACACATAACTGTCTACACCTCTAATAATTGAATCCCCTACTACCACAACCTCCCTCTTCCTGGGGGTTGGAGGCTCCTTGGTGCCTAAGGGCCCACCTGCCTCCCCAGTCTCTTCCGGCTCTAAAGCTAGAAGCACCTGAAAAGGGTTAGACTCTGTGACTGGCATACACCCTTTTCTACGTCTACAACTTATGTTCACCCAGCTCTCTTGACCTATCTGTTCGTCATTCTCCCCTCTCCCTGCTTGTGATGTACACACTATCTACCTAAAAGGCGTATTAACTCTCTCCTCTAACTCCTAGCATCGGATGAGAGCCAGTTGCTGTATTAATTGTGCATTTCAGTTTATTTCCCCAGTCCGGTCATTGTATCATCCATCTGCGTTTTACCTGCCTTACCTGTAATTAAACCCCGTATTCCCCGATTCCCTGGCGTCTGCGCCTTTGTCACCATTCCATCCCCACTTGCCACGACAATATAATTATAATAAATGTATTAATGGTTTATTACACAGGACAACAAAAAACATTTTTTAAATCATCAGAGACGAAAACACATTTTTCTAAATCAGTTTTTCACACTGATTTCATATCTGTTTTCTGTCGCATCAATTTTTTGATTTATGAGTAATGCTAGTAATACCGTAATTGCACATATTGTGTACTAAAACAAAAGCATCACTGTAACATAGGATAAAATATCTTTAGAGAAAAATCAAATAAACAGACAGTGGGCATAAAGAAATTGAAAAGTGTTTGTTAACCACCATTGTTTCTTCAAAAACGCTTTGAATTTGATTTTCTTGTGTACTCCATGTCTGGATTGTCGCGATACAGCATCCAGCAGTAGTCGTCCATCATGCTTGCACTGTAACCAGCTGCACCTTCTCCGTACTCATCACCTTCTACAGAATCAATACCATCATGTGACAGTACAGGAACAGGCAATGAACCATCATGTTGAACAAGCCTGCTTGCAGAATCTAGGCTGGAATGTACAGTTTTGTGCTTAGTTTTAGCTGAGAATCCACTTGTATTCGTGAGGAATAAGTAGCAGTCATTGAGATAGTCTCACGGTTCACTCTACACCATCGGAATTCCGAATGACATTGCTGTCTTTTGCCGGTTTAGCCAATCATGCAAGCCATTTGAACAACTGGTACAGATGACATGTGGAGCCCTTGATTTATCGTGGTCTCCAGGTAGACAGCCTCAGTATAATTTGTATATCTTTTTAAGATCTGCAGTGATTGGACGACGTTGTGAATGAACCACACACATAACAGAAACTGTCTGGATGTAATATTAATACAATTTCTAACAACTGAAAGCCAACACGGTTGATGCTGTCTGTCACCTCCGCCTTTGATTTCCTGATCGATGACCCAGAATTCAAACTTGAGAGTTTCCCGCCAAACTAAGTTGTATAGAGAAGACAAACCTGTACACTAGGTCAAAATAATCAGGTCACGTAAAGCAGTGAGAAGTGGTTTTCAATAAATTTTCCTGGTAAAATAAAGTTTAAATAAATGACATAAATGCTCTATTAGTATGCATAAGTTAGTGGTTTATTTATTGTTAGTTATGTTGCATTGCTTTATTTGGTTAATTGTCCAATCTGTGAAGAAGGCATTCAAGTAATAATTGCATTGTAGTATGACTATTTCCTGGTGTGTACAATTAATATTAGGTCAGCATTCACGGTTCGACTTTTGATATTCAGATCGAGTTCTAGGTCAAACTGGTTTGTTCGACTTTCAAGAAATTTGAGTTCTAGTGAAGTTGAGAGCCAAGATAGCACTGTGTATTGCTATATCTAAAACAAAAGGAATTCCCCCTCCCCATACAAATACAATATCATGTCACCTTTCTGGAAACTGTATATTCAAGTCTGGAGAATGGGAAAGCCACAGTAAAACTTTCACCTTAAACTCTTGTGCATATCTCGGGTCACTGTTCCCTTACTTTGCCACATACTATTCAACCACAACACGTTACTCACAAATTTACAGCATAAAAATATTTGGAATGTTCAGTGAAATTAGTGCACATTGATATAAAACTCATATCAGCCTGCCAAAACTATGTGTGTGGTGGCACAATAATCAAAACCCTCTGGATCAATAAAAAAAAATAGTATTTACCAATGCTGTGGTATCAGACTATTTAATAAATTCGAGTTTTAGTGAGTTGAAGAACCGAGGTACCACTGTAATTAATAAGAAATCTTTATTTTGAAATGTATTTTATTATATAATACTGTTACTGTCATTGTAACAGTAAAATATAAATACATAAAATGTATTTATATTGTCCAAATATATGTATTCAGCTAGTGTAAACATGCACAATGTTATCACAGCGAATGCGAGGCTGAGACTGAAGTGTCAACCTTTGTTTCCGCTGAGAGACGTGCCATTTGACAAATTATCTTAGGTCGGCGTGAAGTCAGTTCGACTTCTGAGATTCAGATCGAGCAGTAGGTCAATTTTTTTCTGAACTGGTTGGTTCGACATTTAAGAAATTTGAGTACTGAGGTACCACTGTAATCTTAATATCAACCAATATAGGGACGGTTTGTAGGACCATATCAGTCTTGATATAGCTTCTGCTGCCACATTATATCAATCTCTCTGGGCTACTTTGATCAGCTCCACCACTTAGTAGGGGGTGGGGGTTGAGAGGGTCATAGTGTTGTCTTGCTTTGATCTTTGTTGTTGACGTGGGGGGGGGGGTATGGGTTTGGGGCATCTGGGGGTCCCCTTGAGTAGGATTCTTGGGGGGTTTGGCGCTGGGGCTGCGGTCCTGGCCTGGATGAGGCTTTGGTGGCTCTTAGGTGGTGTTTGTCTGGCGGCTGCATGCAGTGCTGCTGGGGGAGCCTGTGAGAGGAAGTTGAGAGAGTTCCTAGTTTTAAATTATTATGGATTTACATCACCGAGAAACTCACATGGACCATCAATTCCACTGCCCTGGTAAAAAAGGCCCAGCAGCGGCTCTACTTCTTGCAGACACTGAGGAACAACGGCTTAGCTGTAGAGCTACTGAAAGCCTTTTATAACTGTTGCATTGAAAGCATTTTCACATACTGCTCAACATCTTGGTATGCCAACTGCACAGAGGCAGACCAAAAGAGTCTACAAAGAGTCATCTACACATCCCAAAATATAATTGGACAGACATTGACATCTCTGGAGGATATCTTCAGAACGAGCTGTCTTCGTAGAAACACACTCATCCTAACTGATGTGGTTCATCCCTGTTCCAGATTCTTTTCTCTACTACCATCTGGAGGACGTTACAGAGCTGTGAAGGCTCGTACTTCTAGGCTGAAAAACAGTTTTGTACCAAGAGCCATCACGGAATTGAACTTGCTGAAATTGTGCCCTCAACATCAGCAACTTTGACTTTGATTATTTAATGACTGGGGACTATGTGTAATAGTGCTGTTGTTGTGTTTTTGCTTATTAAGGTTATGTGTGCAAGTGAGTGGGTGCATGTGTGAAAGTGACACTATTTTTAGGCATTAGTATTTTTTCTGTTATTTTAATAATAGGAGGAGGATGGACTCAACCTGGGTGTCTATTGTCTTATGTAGTCTGGGAGTTGACTGAAAGTTGGGGTGGGTGTAGGTTTTCCTCTGTGGTGTAGTCCGGTGGGCCGCCCCAGGCTCTGTGGGGCCTGGTGGTATCGCTGCCATGGACCCTGATCTGGATGGGCCTGGGCCCCCCGCCCTGGGTGGATTTCGGGGAACAGGAGTGCCTATGAGGGTCAGTGGGGGAGCTGGACCCAGAGGGGGGGCATACTTTGCCCCCCCCAAATCCTTTGTTCCCCATCCCTAAATGCGTCCCTCCTCCCACTCCATTACACCAACACACATGTAGGGCTTTAAGGTGCAGGTGCATTGCTGGGATGTAGGGTATGTATTTGGTATGCCCCCCTGGGGCTCCTACACTGTGGCTGCCAGATGACCCCCCCTCCAGAGTTCTCCTCTGCCCTTTTCTGGGTGGGGGCTGCAGTTGTCCCTGTGGTGGTCCTCCTGGGACTCCCGTGCCCTGGGGGGCCTCTGGATGTCTGGGGCCCACGTCTCCTCCATATCTGCTTCATGTTCTGGGGGGGCAGGGCTGTGGTTCCCCACACTCACTACTAGACATTTACATGGATAAACCTTATGAACTCCACCGTGCTCACACACACAGGTGTGCAAACAGGTACTCACCGACACACACTGTCTTTATCGGCTATTACTTCTAAACATATATTGTAATATTTGTTATGTGTGCTGTTCAACAACATTTAACATTTAATGTTCATTATGATTCGTACAGATGTCTGTTTTGTTTTTTCTCTCTCTTTTTTCAGCAGGTATTGAAGCAGATTATCTGTGTTTTTCTCCCTCTCTCTATCTCCCTCTTTTTCTCTCTCCCTCTCCTTCTGTTGAGGTAAATAAATATAATAATAATAAAGCAGTCCTCCACAGAGGGGTGGTGGTGGAGGGAATATAAAGAGAAACAAAACAAGTTTTTTATTGATCCCTGTCGAGAAATTATCTTTAGGCCTCCCCCAACCTGCTCTCTGTAGGTGAAAGCATACTGCCTGCAAAGGACAGCCATCTGTTGCGGCTGTCGGGGAACTGGGGATTAAGGGCCTTGCTCAAGAACCTACAGATATGCCAAGGCCAGGCCTGAACCGGTGACCTTCCAATCATAGGCACAGAGGCTTAGCCCGCAAGGGGCATTTCAGGGCAGCTTATTGATAGTCAAAATGTCAAAACCGGAACAACCCTGCCAGAGCCACAGAGGGAGGGGAGCTATGAGCCACAGACTGCTGTTTTATTTTGCTGTGCCTTAAAACAAGTTAGCTAAATAATGCTTGCTATTTTTGTTCAAGTAATGTGTTATTCTTCATAGGGTGTGTGAGAAAAGCAAAAGGCTGTCCCTCTGCTATGTCGTTTTTTGTTTGCCCTGATATACATGTGCATGTGACTTTGTAAAGCTGTGGTTCATCTCGAGAAATAGGGCTCCGCCGAAACCATTGTGTTCGAACTAGGGCTGGGATGATTATTGAACATAATTGACGATGTTGATTATAAAAATTCCGACATGCTGTGTAAAACTACGTAAATATTTTGTGACTGCAAATACAAGCTAAATGTACAGTATTGTAAAGGAAAGAACTTTATCCCATCGGGAGAATGTTAACTTTGTCCTTTAAAGAATTGCGCAATAGAACAGTCTGCTAATAACTTAAATTTACTGCCCACCTGATGATCACTTCGCCACTAGAGAGCTACAATATTTTATTTATTGGACCTGCGGCGTGGTTCTCATTTACAATACAAAGTTATTCAGCTAATAAGCTGGCTAGTCAATTCACTGCTGGCACCGTTAAAACTATATCAATTATAGACTGAATTCCCATATAATTTCGTCTAGTATTACCGGTGCCAGCGGTGCCGCACTATGTTGTAAGGCCAATATACACTCACCTAAAGGATTATTAGGAACACCTGTTCAATTTCTCATTAGTGCAATTATCTAATCCACCAATTACATGGCAGTTGCTTCAATGCATTTAGGGGTGTGGTACTGGTCAAGACAATCTCCTGAACTCCAAACTGAATGTCAGAATGGGAAAGAAAGGTGATTTAAGCAATTTTGAGCGT
>JAABNY020003636.1:0-10103 GCA_015164015.2 Brevimyrus niger
CCCCCCTTCCCCCCCTCAGGGTTAATTGTGTAGGAAATTGATAGTTCTTTTCAAGTAATTGTGGCCGGGAGAATTTGACTTCCTGCTGTGGCAGGCCACTGTGGTTCCGATTCCAGTGGAGTGAGGAGGCGGGGGGAGGCGCGGGGACGCCAGGAGGTGACGCCGCTAATGCCCCCCTGATTGATTGGGCCTCGTCTCGCACGTGGCAATCGGCGGCTGCCCGTCGTTCGCAAATTGGCTAATCGCGCTAATTGACAAGGCTCCCTTTGGCTGCGGCGACCCCCATCTTCGTGAGGGGACGGCGCTGGGCCGCGGGTCCCCGGACATGGCCGCGCCGATCCGCTACCCCGCGCGCGTCCTCACCACCGTCCTCACCACGTCCGCTCACCGCCTCTGCACGAGACCCAGATCAATGAAGAAGATTACGGGGAGGCTGTATCTGACTGGCCGAACATCCTCTGACCCTATGTAATCTCTGTAATACCCCCTCAGGCAGAGCTGTGGGGGGGGAGGGGGGGCACCTCAGCGGGAGCTTCATCCGCCGCTGTACCGTTAGCCGGATACCCGGCGGTGCCCTGATCCTGCCCCAGAATGCCGTGTTCCGTAGCTCCGTCACGTGATAATATCCATCACGCTCGTTTAGACCGATTACCGTGACGACTGCTGCTGCTGCTGCTGATGATGATGATGATGATGATTAGTGCTATTTCTTTCAGTCCCATGACGCCCCTCAACATTCCCGTGTTGCTACTGAGGTCCGAGCTTCCCGATTCCTTAAAAACGAGCAATATTTTTCATTTCTTCTATGAAATAGCTTGTCTGTCTGACAGATGCAGTTTTTAAACGCACATGTTTAGTGTAGAGCAATGCTGGCACGGTGTTTAATTTTTCAAGGTCACCTGGCCGAGTGTCCAAAGGGGCAGCATCCATCTTCTTGGGAATGTTTCCCCTTCCGGGCTTTCCGAAGCACGCCCCGGAGCGGAATTCTGCCTTCACGTGGACTCCGCCGTCATTAGTATCTCCCGGAAGATCCTCACAATTCGGCACGGAATTAGCCTGCGATGGCACCCTGACTGTTCACGTCGTACCCCAAGCCGGAGACGTAGGGCAGAGCCCGGTGATTTCACAATGCCGCGGCGTTTCGGATTTTTTTTTTTTCTTCTTCTTCGTTATTTCAATCCATCGTCACGCACACAGAATACGGCCAGTCACACTGCGTGATGAAAATCCTACTCTGCGTGTCCTCCTGGCCGCAGTTGAACGCAAATTAAATGCGAAACGCAAATACGGCACGTCTTAATCGGTTGATAAAGATGCTTCATTAAGGCAATGGATAGATATGAACGGTAAATGTGTAATCGCAGTGAGTTGTGTTGCATTAAGCAGTCGGATGTGCGTCTGTGGGACGCCGGGGTCATGGGTCAGTTTTCAGCTGGAAGTGGAGATGCGTGACGTGTGATTGGTCAGGGCTGGCGCTCTGGCTTGTGGGCCCGGATGTTGGAATGCAGTGGCTTTATCCCATCCCTCACTCCCATCTCTCCCATCCTCCTCTCTCTCTCTCTCTCTCTCTCTCTTTTCTCGCCACCCCTTTTTGCTTTTAATGAGAATGTGTTAACGAGAGTGAGAGATCTTTTGGGTATAGCACAATTTATCAGAAAGGCATAGGTTTTGAAAAAAAAAAAAAAAAAGAGGGGGCCCTTCAAAGAAATTCTATTCTTCTTATTTTTAATGTTTGATGAGACACTGAAAAGTTTTCCAACGTCGTGCAGTCTGAAGCGAACTGAACACAGGAACCGTCTAATCACTCTTCACAGAAAAATGACTTCCAACTAGATTTAATTAACTGATAAGAGGGGCTTCAAATTAATTTTTCAAGGATGTTAGATTTTGATTAAGAAACTCCTAAAAGAAATAGACGAATAATCAATTTTTTAATCAACTTACTCAAATGGTAACTGGTTAATATGGTAATTCTGGCAATTAGGCCAAATACTGTAGTGCAGCCATTTCAATGCGTCCCCTTAAAGGAATTATAATATCTTTACATCTAATTATCACGGTTATTTAATTTTTTTTTGTGTGGCTACTTCTCAATTTCACTATTCATTTTTATCACCTTCTATTAGAATCGTATTCAAATAACAAGTTGGGAACCTTAATAAAATGAAACTTTTTAAGCCTTGAATCCTGAATGGGCACTTTAAGGGAATCGGTGTATCGTCGGGGTGGTTTGCATGTGAGTGCTGAACGGGCGACACCCTTAAAATGACACTCTTCTCCTGTTCCGGTTAATTTGAGGCCTTTTCAGATTCTCAAAGATTTTTTTTTTTTTTTCTCCCCCGCTGTTGTGAATTAATAGTGTTGAGCTACCGATTTTAGTGTAAATGGAGAGAGTTTCTGTCGCGATGTTGTTGCCTGGGTTTTCTAATGCCATTTCAAACTCTCATTTGAAAACGGACAGAAGAAGGATCTTAAGGATGTTTAACGTGTCTGAACGGTGGTGAATGAGGGCAGGCAAATTGGTTGAGGCTGGGGGGGTGCTAAGGGCACCTTTTGGTGATGCGAACAGATGTTGGCTGGCAGCTCGTGAAACCAAGAGCATCTGCGTGGTTTCTGTATATCTCGGCAAAAAATAAATAAAAAAAAAATCTCTCAACTTGTGCTGGCTGTGCAGTGGTAAAAGAGCTAGACCTGTAGCTGAAGGCTTCGAGTCTCAGGAGAGGCTCTTCTGTTGAACCTTTTGAATCAGACACTTGAGCAGAAGCGCTTTGGTAATAATCCAGCTGACAGAATGTTAAAATGTAGGTGTGCCAGTCGGAATCACAATGTTACTATTTACTGAATGTGTTTGGTCCACAAATGTTCTCGGTTTCTGCCATTTCACTGCACGCGCATGACGTTTACGGCAGCGGTTCGAGCATCTCAATTTGCATGAGTGTCTCTCGAAAAGCGCAGACTGGCACAAGCTCAATACTGAACGTAGATATTCAATTAGTGAAACTCATTAGCAAAACTTGGCGTTTGTTGTTGTTTTTTTATCCTCTGCCCCCCCCCCCTCCCCAAGTCCCTGGCTCTGAATCAATGGTTTTGATATGCTAATTAGCGAGTAATTTAATTTCAAAAGGCCGCAATTAACAGCGGCGTTGTGGACACGATGAAGTTAAGCGGCGTAATCTAATTTGCATTAGTAACGAGCGGGGAGTAATTAGGGGACTAATTAGACACTTCAGACAGCACTTGTGTTTACTTTCTTAATGAAGTGGAGTTTCACTCGGCAGCCGGTGTGCCGGGCCACGGCGGTGACAGCGTGACGGTGAGGCCGCTGTGCCAGAGTGCCGCCATATGGTTTACAGATTGCCTCTAATTACACGACTGGTACTGTTGAGTTAGCGGGCAGCGCCCCGCGCCACTCATGCTCCAGGACCCATCAAAGGGCATCCTTTTCGGCTCGTTAGCAGACGCCACGTGGGCGGCTGGATAAACATGGGCACTGCTGGGATCGCCCGCTAGGCCGCCTGCTAGCCGTCATAGCGCCACCCGGTGGCGACAGGGAGTAGCGCGGGCCGATGCTAACGGGCTAGCCTCTCCGTGATGGTTTTCTCAAATCATCTCTCTGCCTTTTTCTCGCTGTTCGCAATGCCATGCCCCAGATGTCCTCTTCGTTCAACGGCCATGGAAAGTTTTCCGCCTCCACCCCTCCTCGGAAAAGCAAGCCAGTTCTCAGCCGCAGAAGACGCCATGAAATCGGGCTGGGGGCCGCTGGTGCACTTTTAAAGAGCACGGCCCGGCCGAACGGAAAATATCAGCCGCGACGCGCACGGCCGGGGGAACGCGTCCAGAAATGGCGGCCGTGTGGGGGAGTTTGGGTGCTCTCGCGGCGAGGGAGACGCCGCCTATCTGCTCTCTGCGCCCGGCCCTGCGCTTCCCCTCTCTCTGGGAGTAAGCGGCCCCTTTGACCTGCTGTCGGCTCGGTAAACAAGGTGCCCATGTTGTTTCAGCCTCGGCGTCGACTCGAAGGCCGGCCTCACCGTGGCAACAGGCGGCTGGCAAACATTCCACGGGCCTTTCCCAGCTTTGTCCACTGAGCAAGTATAAATTATCCCTGCACTTTTGTTGGAAATTAATGGCCTTAAAGAGACCGCGCACTTTATTTTTTGGGCGGAGAAGAAGGATTTATACTTTAAGTTACCTGTTTTCTTTTTTTATTTTTGAAGTTTTTAATTGCGAAGACGAGGGTTAGCTTTGAAAGATATATTTGGGATGAAGGCTCGCGTGCAGCAGGACACCCCCGAGGCCACGTCGGTTTGTGGTACATTTTCAATGCTTTTGTTTCTGTCTGTGATCAGGCCTCAGTCTTTCTGCAGCCGTGGCTGTAGGTGGAGGAGGTCCGGGCTGGGTGGGCTCTGATCCACGGCGTTAGCGGTTAGCGAAGGCAGAGTCTCTCCCTTATTCCCGAAAACGAGACTCCCGCTCCTGTGACGTGGTGTTCGCCGCCGGTCGGTTTCTGCAGGTGTTCCCGGAGTCGCGTTATTAAACGGTAATCCGCATTTTTCAAATAGAATTCCTTTTTTTTTAATTAAGGATAATTCTTATGTATCCTTCGGAGTTGACCCACAGGGAGTTCACGCGGTTTCGATCCGACATGGAATACGAAACCTGATCGTCTCTCGATGAGGCGGCCGTCGGTCGTTTTGAGTCCGACCGGCCGCCCCACAGTCGATGGTCTGGGTCTTGCTGCCCACGCCTCGCTCTTAGGGTGCCGCTCGGCACGGTGGGAAAGCCGGGCCGCACAGCGAGAGCGGAAGCGTGGGAGTGCGACCCGTTGGCAGTTTCCGGAAACGCCGAGACTCGGCGAGCGGCTTGGGCGTGTTTTTAGCACAGATAAAGAACCTTCGTTTTCAGAGCCGGGAATGAAACGTGTTGTTCGGAATAGGTGGAGGTGAAGGGAAGAGTTTTCCTGGCCACGGAAATGCCCAGGGTCTCGCCGGCCCTTGTGCCTTACCGTGACCCCTTTTTGTTTGGCTGGAAGAGGACTGGTGTTATCGCAAAATGAAGAGGTTAAAAACGGGGGTTTATCCCTGGCGATTTCCATTCGGACATGTGCCCCCCCCCCCCCTCCAAGCCAACAAGGTTTAGCGGATTGAATAAAATAAGCCGCACCGCCTATGGAGTCATAGGTGAAGCTACTGAACGTTTGTCTAACTTTCTGCTCTGAATAAAGAAGGTTAGCGGCTTTCCGGGAAATAAAGGAGCTTAGCAAATGGGGTCGACGCCCAGGTTAGCAGGAGTGACGTGGATTTGGCCTACCCCCCCCCCCTTCCCCCCAGCCGTCTTTTCTTTCTTGAATGGATAGAAGATTTTAATAGAAAGGCAAAATGTTACGTTGCTCTCAAGGATTTATATGCACTCGATGAGTAATTTGGGGGGCGAGATGTGTTCGTGCTGGAGGGGGGTGAGACGTCCATGTCGGCTCTCGGTGATCACTTAACTGCACACACACACACACGCACGCGCGCACGCATGCACTTACACACGCGCTATCACACATGCACTTACATGCATGTATACACACATGCCGGGACTTGTGCAAAGTACTTACGGTGCGGCATGAATGTGTTCTCTTTTTTTTTTTTTTTGCGTCCAAAACAAAACTCAGATTTTTGCCCCGTTTACAAATTACGGAACTTTTAGCACAGTTGCAAATAAAAAGATATTCTTAGTGTTGTATTTTATTATTTTTTTAAGTGAATATTCATCAGCAGCCTAAGTAGGGGACGTAAGTGGCCTGGTTTGTATCATTGCGTGTTATTTAAGTGCTTTTTATTCAGTGAAGTTAAGGGCCCCGCCCGCTCCGCCTTTAATCTGCCGTAATTTGAAGGGAAAGTGCCCCTTTTATGTAGGGACCGCTCCTGATTAAGATATCTGGTAGTGTGGCGACACGCCTTATCTCCGCAGTCGCTCCGTCCACGCAAAGATAAAGTTTCGCTCGCCTCCTTTGTCGCAGCTTGATGCCGCCTCGTGCGCCGGGTCCGACTTCAAGGTCAGGCCACACAGACCTTCCCGATATGAAAGGAAGCCATTCATTAAATTTTTAAAAAAAAAATTCGGTTCAGGGGTGAGAACGGGGCATGGTCCCCCCCCCCCCCTGACTGTATAATTTTTGGAGAGCCGGAGAGTGTGTGTGGATTTAATGTGTAACTGTAACCCCTGTAGGTTTTATGGAGTTTCCCCTAATGCTGGCACTCCAGAGTCATTAATTCATCCCCTGGTCGCGAAGCCGCACCTTTGCCAAACCCCCCCCCCCCCCCGCCGGGAAGTGGAAGTGTCCATCAGGGTAAATAAATTACTTTTATTGATTATCTTGGCGGCGCGAAAACAGACCTAATGGCGGCGTCGTTCACGCCGTTTGCGACGACTTCCGAAGCGTTTCCCTGAGAGAGGCTCACGGTTCATGGGGCGGCACGACGCCTGCCGCCACACCCTCGTCTTGAGTTACGGTGCCCTCTGGGCGTCCAGGGTTTCAGGTCGAGGAAGGCCATGCCAACGGCGGCTCATGGCTCGCATTGATGTGGCCTGAGCTTCCCGTGCGGGAGACGGCAGCCCAGACCGACTGACGGATGGATGGAAGGGTTCAGGTCCTGGCCCGGCCCTTAACGAAGTCACCGGCGTTCGCCATTAGGGCGGAAACGACTGCATTAATGAGCCTCTTATTGATGTGCCTTCCCTTGTGCGGTTAATAACCAGGCAAAAACGACGGCTTCTTTACCCGCCTGTTAATTGAGGCCCGAGGTATTGATACTTAACAAGCCATTCATAAATGCCCGAAAGCCCCCTGGTCCTCCGACATTGTGGGGGGGAGGGGCAGACAGGTTACAAGTTCACACCAGTGACGGTGGGGGCTGCCTTAGGGTTTCACTGAACCAGCAATAGCCCATTTCCGGCTGGGATGGTGGTCCTGTGGGATGGGAGGGGGGGTCCGTTTCCCTTGGTGGTAGAATTAACTGGCGCGCAAACAGTAACTGGTAGAGGGGTCGACGCCGCTGAACACGCCCCACACCCGACACAGTGCCTTTGAGCCCGGCCCACTTAACAAGCTAATTCTTTTATTTTCCTAGCATTTTAATTGGCCGCCGCTCTCATTTACAGTTTGTAAAAAAAACGTCTTATCGCCGGGGAGAGCGTTGCCGGCATGGTGCTTACTAGTTTAAAACCTAAAGTGAATTAAAGCTATCTCTGGGCTTGGACATTCCACAATGAAGGCGGCGCACCTTCCGTGCATATACACACGCGCGCGCGCACACACACGATAGCCGCGAACCTGGCAGAGACTCGCCCACGCTATCTATTAATTAGCTTTCCTTTGAGCAAGCGCCCTTCTCTCTCTCTCTCTTTTTTTTTTCTTTCCCCTCCTCTTTTTTTTGCGTGTGTATTCATGTCGACTCCAGCAGCCATTTCGGGCCTTCCTGCTTTAAAGTCTCCTTTGTTCCCAATTAAATAGCTGCTGAGAAATAAGTTTTATATAAAAAAAAAAAAGGATAAATAAAGGAACAAAGGAGGCCGGGGAAAAGGCGTGTAGCCAGACCGTTTTATTTACACGTATTTGTTTGGAAGGCGGCGAAGTACCATCAAACAAACGATCGCGCCTCGTCGCGCGGTGAGATACGCCCGATTCAGAATTAATTATAAAACCGGCATTTTAGCTTGCAGGGATTCTTAAGTTTGTTCATTAGCTATTTTAATAGCTAATTACTGTGTGGGAGAGCGTTAATTGGAATTCTTTAAGATAATATGAACTCTCCTTCCCCTTTCATTTAGGTTTTTTAGGTTTTAATAGAAAACCGGAGCCGTAATACGCTTAATGTACTTCTGATAGCGGTATGGAAATACGAGGGAGCTGGGAAATGGCGTGTTTTGTGTGAGGTGGTTTTCGAGGGCTGCTGACTCGGGTGAGAGCGGTCGCTGGTGAAAGGTGCGTAGAATCAGACCCGGGGGGGGGTGAAAATTCTGAATTGATCACGGCGATAACGCTGTGGAAGCTGAAGATGAATATCAAGTAGGTGTTTGTTTTGGGAGAATGAATGATAGAGGACCTGTTTGGTAATAATGATCAGTTACGACGCAATAAACAGCCGATCTTAACGACTAACGTTTTGAATGTAGGCATATGTTGTGACGGACTAAGGACTGAGGCCGCGAGATGTGGGGGAGGGTAGCATGTGGCTCCGTCGGCTGAGCGTTGGTGTCTGATCGGAAGGTCGTCGGTTCAAGCCCGGCCTTAGCACATCTGCAGGTCCTTGAGCGAGGTCCTTAACCCCACCAACTCCCTGGGTGCTGCAACAGGTAGCTGCAACAGGTAGCTTGCAGCCAGCTTGCAAGTTGGGGGGAGGCGTCAAGGGAATTTCCCCACAGTATCAATTATTAAAGTATGACAATAGAATGTATTGGTAGTAAATGCTGTTCTCTGGAAGTTAAGATAGCTCTGTGTTGGGATCTGTAACCTGGGTTGGCTGGGTCTTAGAACACAGCTGATTACCGAAGGCTGTTTGTATGCAAATCAAATGGAGATCAGAGTCAGCAGGGTGAATGTCCCAGCATCTAACCATCCAGAACCACGCTTTCAAAGAAACGGCCTTAAAATGCCCCATGGTTTGATGTCCCTTTAAACAAAGCTACAGCTAGATTGCAATCTTGTCCCAACTTTTTCCAGGGGTTTGTGATTGACGCCAGGAGAAAAGTTGGGTGTAGCGAGACATTGCTATGTGCCATGATTTGTCTGGTCCCTGAATCGTACTAGACTACAGCAGTCTGGACATCTGCCCTAAACTGTGTTTAATTAAATGATGCTGTATACGGCACATCGTGATCTGCGGACTGGTGTTACTAGCGCCAAGATCGCCAGCAACCATGATCCCTGCTATATGGAAGTACAAGGAGCGAATCCTCGCCCTGCGAACGGCTGGACGCGGCTGGCCACCTTTGTATTACCATGAGCCGTGTTTTAGCGGGCGCTGGAGATGCACAGGGGAGGAATGCAATTCAAAAATGGAAGCGAATTTGCTTTAGGAAAAAAAAAAAAATCTGAAGGTGGATCAAACTGCGCAGAATAGGCAAGTTTGCAATTAGCAGCGCTAGCGGAATAAATAAACTTGCAAAGCAAAGTGCGCGAAAAATTAGAAGCTCTCCGCTTTTAATATGCTGCTTAAAATTTAAAACCCGGTGCCAGCTGAATTGGAATAAACCAATTAAAACACAAGCCAGTGTCTTCAGTAAATGAATAAGAAATGATACACAATTAAGGCTAAATGAAAGCAGAATCACTTATAGACAAACCTGTGACAGTTTATTGTAGTCGCCATGATCCGGATTGAGCGCTTCAGCATTTAAGACGACTTGGGAAGATTTGTGCTTTGTTAAATCACGGTTTATTTCTGAAAACGCAGCACCCAATTATTTTGTGACGTTAAACTTGCAAAATGGAGCTAATTGAAAGTGGTAAAGGTTTTTTTATGAAGCCTCACGCTAGGTCCAGATGTAAACGGAGAGGCTTTAGTGAATGTCATGATATATGTGGCGTTATTTTACGTGTTCAGTTGACAAAGCAGCTGCAACGAAATTAACTTACTGTCTAATAAAAAGATAAGTCTGTTTTATGATGGGCAATCTAAACGGCTGGTTTTCGGAATGTTTCCCTGGGGTCTCTGTCATGTGACTCCCAGTGGCGGCTCTGCCCGCTTTATTCCCAGGATGCTTTGCGCTTAAATGTGGGGGCAACACAGCTCTGTATCGGAGGTAATCTGGGCTGCACGGAGGAGAGCCCCTCTCCCCAGTTAACTCATACTCCACCTTACATCTGCATAACACAGCCCAGAATCCTACTGGAAAAAGTAATGCCCGAGGGGCTTCGGTACCCCTCCCCGGCCAGTTTTTGTGGGAGTACCATTCAAATCCAGATTTGTCTTGTTCAATTACGTTCCATTTTTTTTGGGCGGGGGGGGGGAATATTTTCTCTCGTGCTAGCCTAGGTCATTTTAGACAGGATCATACTCACTACGATTTTTTTTTTTTTTTTTAAAGCAGTACTCATGCCTCAAGTGCTTGTAAAT